>PVKM010011757.1:0-32714 GCA_004027735.1 Carollia perspicillata | reverse complement strand
AGCAGTGCTTTGAACTGTGCATCTGATAGGTTGGCTATCTCTTGGTTGCTTAAAAGTATTGGCTCTAGGACTCTGAGCTTTTCTTCTGTTCGAGTCATTTTTGGTCAGGTGGCGCCTGTTGCGTATGAGAGGCAGAGCTGTAGGTGTTCACCAGGGCGGCGCAGCCTAGTCGCCAAGTTGTGACGCTGTCTGTGGGGGTGGGGTCAGAGAGGGAACAATGGCGCCCGTTCGAGTTCTCTGGAGTTTGCGTCCCCTCTGCTGCCTCCCACAAGCAAACTGGGCCCCCCTGGTGCTGGTTCCCAGGTGGGAGGGCCTATGCACACTCCGGGACCCCACGGGTCTCCCCAGCAACCTCTCTTGTGAGGCTGGGAGCCTCTCCCGGCACCTTTTCAGTCAGAGTTTTTAGGCTTTATTACCCATTGCTGGGGCCCTGGGCTGTGCGGTCCGTCTCACTGCCTGCTCTTGCCTAGTTTATCTGCGCAGGATTGTGTGTCCATGGTTGGCCAAGTGCCCTGCGTGCTTTGCATGCTCTTCTCGTCTCCTCCCCGTGTCTGGGGTCTGCAAGCTCCACGCCACCTACACTGCCCGGCACTCCCGAGCCTGGCCATCACCATGTTTTCCTGCCGCTTTCCCTCTCCACCGGCTGCGACTCTGCCCCTCTTACCAGTCTGGTTAAATGGTTGTCGGACTTCCGTAGTTCAATTTTCTGTGTTCTGGTTGTGTTATTGTTTATAAATATTTGTTGTCCTTAATCTTGGTTGTGAGAGGAGGTACAGTGTTTCCACCTATGCCTCCATCTTGGCCGGAAGTCCCATGTTATGTTTCTTAATACTTTGGATTGTTGGCTACCTAAATGTAACCTAGCCTACTCTAACTTAAACACTCCTTGACCCAAAAATTCCAGTGCAAAATTTACCTAACAAATACACATTTGAATAAAGATATATGAAGTATATGGGATATTTATAGAAGAATACATAAAAAAACAGTGACTCTGACCATTTCTGATAATCAAGATTAGGAAAGTAAGGTGGCACTTCATTTTCACTCAACAGTTTAATTGTTTTAAATTGCATATATTGTTTTATGAATAAAAAGACAAAAACAAATTTTAAAAAATTGAAAGAGATGTGTGTGTGTGTTTTTAATCAGCCTTCACATTTTCTCTGAGGATTAGGAAATCATCAGCTATACTAGACCAAAAGTTTCTAGAAGGCTTAGATTGTTGTCTTTATAGATTATTTCATCATCAGGGACAGATTATCTCATTGCTTATATTAAAGGTGAATTTGAGCTATTTTCAATTAATTTTCATTACTCTAAATTATTACTTATTTCTGGGAACCAGCAGTTTCATTCTCTTTTCTAGACCCGAGAATGTTAGTAGGGGCAGGGCAGCAGAACAGCGGAGAAGCCAGCACAGCCCTGCTTCCGGGACATCATCAGGAGGCTCACCTGAGTCTGGTTGCTGTCACCGGGCTGATCCGTCTAACAGATCACTGGCACGTGACTGAGGAGTTTCAGGGATGCGACAATTGGCTTCCAAAAATAGTGACTCAATCTTGTGATGAATGTGAGACCTCTACCACTCTGTCAAACACTTTTTGGAATAAAAGTGCATCTTATTTATAAATTTTTCTTTAGAAATGTTATTATAGCTAGTCATTATTTTAATTAAAAATTAAAGTGACAGCACTTCTAGAAAATATTTTGAAAATAAATCTCCTATAATTTCCCTACTTAAACACTCATTCAACAAATTTTTCTATCAAAAACATTATTCATATTATAATTTTTCTGTCATGTTCACAAGTCTACACAGATTCACTGAGTACTTCAGTGCACATATCTATTTTCTACACTATATTTTAGTCTAATTTGGTTCCAAAAAAGTTGTCAAATCTTTTATTAAACAATTTTCCTTATAGTTTACCTTGACAACATTCCTGTATTAGTCTGTGTCATATTATTTAAATAAATTATCTACATATCAGATTTATTTATATGAGAAGATTTTTATAAAAACAATTTATGAATAATTTATAATGCTTTTTAGAGAAATATTTTACTGTGTGCATGTATATTATATATGTATATACAAAAAGTAATTTTGTAAATAAAAACTATATATGTGTATATATATAAAATCTATATACATGGGTATATAGCAACAATAGTAAAAATATACCAAATTATTTATTTTTTATATTGCATAAGAAAAAATTAATTTCTTAGCACTATAGTTAAGAAAACTTTAGGATAATGCTATGTTTACATATATAAATCAATTTCAAAAGTCAAGCTGAATTTGGTTGATGTGTTACAAGGCATCATTCTTGAACTACTAATGACAATTGAGCCCTCTGACACTGGGATGTTCTGGCAGACAAACCAAACTTGGAAACATTGAATGTAACTCAATCAAGAAATAAAACCCTCCTTGTGGTTTACCATGAGCATAAAACCATCATTATTGATTTACACTGTCATTATGCTCATAGAAAAGTCTAACCATAAAATTATCATTTTCAGATTATATCCCATTTATCCTGTTAAATTACGATGGTTCATTTCTGCCGCAGAAGAAGAAAGGCAACAGATGACTAATAAGTAGGAAATATGTATCCAATTTGTTTAAATATGTACAGTGCTCAAGAACTAATCCTCATAAGGCTTTGGAAGAAGTAGGAAATTTAATCCCTGTATGATTTTGTACCAAGTAAATTGCCTTCAGTTGAAAGTGTTAGACAACAAGGCATTTTGTGGCTCAGGTAACTGAAAAATTAACGATGCAGTTGCCCCATAATATTAATAATCTCTCAATTTTATCTGACTCTCCACTCTTTTTCACCATATGAATCCTAATCTAAACCAGGATATTCTTCTGCTTTCAGATTAGTTACAAAATTACATGCTTCTTTGTCTTTAACACAGGAGGGCAGAAAGAAATACATTCTCTTTCGGCAACCACCACACAGAACCTTGGACTTCCTTTTTCCTTGAATCCACCAGTTCCCTTATCAACATTTAAATGTGGGGATCAGGGGAAGGTGATCCCTGATATGGTTAGATGTTTGTACAGAGTTAATCCCAACCATATCACTTAGTTCGAAAATCTTTAGATTTGATTAGGAAAAAAGAAGAGGTAAACGGTTTCTAGGGAAATAAACACAATATTGTTATTTTAAAAGTAAAAATTTCTTTTAAGCAAATAAATCTCTTCTAAAGTGCCTAGTTTTCCTCCCTAAAAATGTTTTTTTCAAAGAATGGATTATATAATGGCATTGTCTCATCTTTTCATTATCTCCATATATTTAAAGATCATGGAAAGAGGAGGCATAATTAATCTTATTAATTAATTCATTTATCCATTTATTCTTTTAACATTTGTTGAAAACCTATTAGGTTCCAGTCACTATTCTAGGATCTGAAAATAGAACAGTGGACAAGATTAGATCCCTCTACTCTCCAGGAGCTCTACTCCCAAGAATAGATGACCAACAATAAGACAATGAACAGGTAGGCGAAGCACCATAATTTCAGATGGAAAAAATTTGAATAATGGGAGAAAATGACGAGGAACAGAAGGTAATGACTGAGCTATGATGATCAGGAAATACCTCTCTGAGAAGGTGACATGAAATCTGAAGACTGAAGAAGAATGCAACCGGTGAAGTATAAGTTTTAGAAAAAAGTGTTCTTTTGCAGAGGGAATAGTAAGTGCAGAAATACAGAGATAAGAACAAACTTGATGTGTTGGAAAGACAGAAAGATTTTCAACATGACTGGAGAATAATGGCACAATATGAAGTTATAGAAGAGACCATGGCCCAGTTGAAAAAAAGACTTATAAATCATAGTAACTTGTTGGTATTTTATCCTTATTGAAATAAAGAAATCACGCATGACCAAACAGGCTTATTCTGGCTACCCAGTATTTGACTACCCTTCATATGTAAGAGAGTTTTCCTATCTTATCAACCTTGGTGGGCAGAAAAGCTTGCACTAGAAACTGAGTTTTCTTGTATCCATTGAAGCTAGGAAAGAGTCACAGGAAACACAAGAAGCTGTCTTAGATGGTGACAGTGGTTTCAAGGAGACCGAGTTCTGGAAGAGGAGCGAAGCTGATGCCATATGGAGACTCCTGGGGTGAGTATGTCAGTCATTGGCAGCAAAGGCCATGAGAAGGTCCTCGGTGGACCAGACCTGCAGTGTGACTCTGATGTGTGTCTTGGCTGTGTAGTCCAGAACCTGACTCTCCTAATTCTCCAAGAAATTTGTTAAATTACTGATGTTTTTCTACTGAGTGATTTCCACTTATATAACTATACACATTATTTATCATTGCATAACAAACTACCGTCATATTTACCAACTTAAAATTACAATAAGCATTTATTATATCACATAGTTCTGTGGATCACAAATTTGAGAACCTCTTAACTGAATGGTTCTGGTGCACAGATTTTCATGAGGTTGCAGTCACAACGTTGGCCAGGGATTTACCCATTTGAAGACTTGACAGGTGCTGCAAGATCTGCTTCCAAAATGCCTCACTTACATTGCTGTTACCTGGATGCCTAAATTCCCTGTGGGCTGTGGGCAGGAGGCCTTAGTTCTTTTCCCTGTAGAACTGTTCATGAGGCTGCTTGAATATCCTCATGACATGGCAATTGGTTTTCTTCAGAGAAAGGGACCCAAGGGGAGTGAGGTGGACACTGAAAGTCTTCTTGATCTAGCCTCAGAAGTCCTATTGCATCATTTCAGCAATATTGTATTGATGACACAGGGCAGCTTCCTTCTGTACTGAAGCAAATTGCCTAAGAAACTAAATACCAAGTTGCTGGGGATACGTGAGACTTAAGCCATCTTGAAGACTGGCTGCCATAATTAGTAAAACTGGTTTCTACTATTCGCAAATAAGGACACTGTCTTTGAAACCTACTGGATGTTTCTAAGCAAAGGGGTCAATAGTCTGTTTAATGATTTTAAGGTTATTTCAGTTGATATGTGGAGAATCGAATACTGAGACAATATGTATTTCAGGTGAGATATGATGTTACTACGGTAAAAGTAAAAAGGTGATTTTGTTCAGGTTGGAGCCACACTTGTAAATATCAGCCACACAATATTTGCTAATTGGGTAGACAATTTGAGGGGAATCTATAAAATATGAATGTCTCCAAAATTTTCGGCTTAAAAATAAGGTGTATGAAAGAGCCATTTACAAAGATAGAAATGAAAGTTAGAGGATAGGTTTATAAGAGAAAACTAAAACTTCTCTTTTAAACATAACCTCAATACTATGTCTATTAGATACTTAAACGGAGATACAGCTTAGGTCGTTAAATGTGTGAGTGCAGAGTTCAGGGCAGAGGACCAAAGCCACAGATGTAAATTTGCTGTCTTCAGGAACCAGATGATATTTAAAGGCACTTTCTCCACTGATTTAGTAGACCCATAACTGTATAATGCAATTCGGAATTGAATTATATGAATATTACATGAATACTGAATTACATACATTAAAATTTACGTGAATAAAATTTAATTGCTGAAATAAAGCAATTTTGCCATTTCCATGGTTCTGTAATTCTTTCTTTTAAAAATGTAAATAAAAAATATGCATTCACTAAAAAAGAAGAAGATAACAGGATATAATATCCTTAGAATAAACTTATTATTAATCAATTAATCCAATATTTGAAGCTTCAATATTATTAAACTGGACACAAAAAATGTTGTTTCAATTTTCTTTAGTTACAAATCAGTTCAGCCAGCTTGAAATTTTGAAAAGTATAATAATATTCCTTTTTTTAAGAGCATAATTATATAGCAGAGAAAAATCACTACTTAATATTACAAATGACTTAATAAGAAAGGTAAATGAATAACCCTGTCTGTGAGTCAGGCCCTCACGAGAATGGAATGACTGAGTAGTGACTCTTCATCACCCACTGTAACACACACAGGAGTAAATAGATGCTGAGATGAGTTAGACAGCAGGTAATTGTGAAGGTATATCCCCAAATATAGTTTGTTTATCTGAGTCATTTGTTCTGGTTACACGTATTTTTTTGGAAATATTCAAGGGACTGGAAATATTTTACTGCTGAACATCTGTCTTCTGTCTTCCTATCTAGCATCTCATTTTCTGACCTGCCAGTTGGGTTATCACTTTGCTGATTCATCACTATCAAAGCAGCCCTGTCTGCTACATACCTTTAAATCTCCAATTCTTTCCCGACATGTATAACAATAACAGCATCTTGGACTATTATAACTATAAGAAGAACTTAAATAAAAGTAAATGTTTTATTAAACCAAAACAATAGCCACACTATTAATGTATGGTCAATGGCTACCAAAATTTCAGTAACTACTTTTTATAATTGAAGTTTTCATTCCAATTCTAAAATAGAGAAACTAGTTTCACAAGTTTTAAAAGAATCTTTCTTCATTATCTGAGTGGGAAAGTTGGACATATTTTTTTATTAAATTCATGTAGATTAGCCCTGGCTGGTGTAGCTCAGTGGATTGAGTGTGGGCCTGCGAACCAAAGGGTCACCAGTTCAATCCCCAATCAGGGCACATGCCTAGGTTGTGGGCCTGGTCCTCGGTTGAGGGCACATGAGAGCGACCACACATTGATGTTTCTGTCCCTCTCTTTCTCCCTCACTTCCTCTCTCTCTAAAAATAAGTAAAATCTTTTAAAAAATCATGTAGATTAATCACCAACATTTCAACAGCTAACACTCAAAATTTATAAAACTGCATTTCCTATCTTCCCAAAATCAGTTAACCCCCAAGGTAAATCTATTTGTCATTATTATTTTTAATCACCCAGGATGAAATTCTGGAATTGCTTTGACTTACTGTCTCTTAAACTTCCAATACCTAGTCAATGATTAAGTTTTTAGAGTAAAAGATTAAGCTTCTATTGTATATTGGTGCTTAAGATAGATTTAAAAAAGCTCATATGTAAACACATCAAGAACTCGCACCCCATTTGTATTCATTCCTTCTTCTATATTTCTACCGCTGCTAACCCAATCTTAGCTAGCTTTCTTGATTCCAGTCTCTTATATCCAATTTATCCTAAGTTTGATGCCAGATTAATCCCAGCAAAAGATGCTTTGCATATGTTATAATCTTTCCCCCCAAAATTTATTCATTCCACTTTTCCTGCAGAATTATGTTACATATTTTTAGTGGGTATTCAAAACTCTCAACAATATGTTCCTCATCCTACTTTGAAGATCTCTGTCCACTCCCCTGAACCTTCTGTTCCATCTAAACTAGTCTACACACTACTCCTACACCAGCCATACATACCCCTACTATCAAGCCTTAGTTCTTTCCATTTCCCTTGCCTCGGATGTATACTTCACTGCATTAAAAGTGTCTAAGTAGAATAATACAAGTTGAAAAACATATAATTTTATACAACTTTAGAGGTATATTGTTTAAAAGAGCATCAGACACTGACTGAATAAAACTAAATATGACTTCTAAGTTATATTCTAATGTTCCAGTTAGATTGTACATACCTTGAAGCTGCTTGATTTTGAGGTCTGTACAATCTAACTGGGAAATCAAATGTATATGTGAAAGTCAAGTATATATGTTTTTAAAATCTCCCTCCTCTGTGCATGACATGTAGAGGTAGAACTTAAATAACTCACTATAGAACTTCTTTAAAATTTGGAAGGGGGAGGGGAAAAGAAGGAGAAGGGTCAAATCAAGGAACATGTCCAAAGGACCCATGGACAAGGCCAATGAGGTGGGAATTGTCTTTGGGAGTGGGGTTTGGGTGGGACAGAGGAGAGCAATGAAGAGGGAGTAATGGGGACAACTGTAATTGACAACAGTAAAAAAATTGATACTTATAGATTATTTTATCATAAATAAAGTTCCCTATATTGTAAATCTTATTTTTATTTGAATAACTTAAGCCTTTATACTTTTTATTGAGTTTGTCTTAGAGTTAATCATACAATATGAATTGAGTACTATGAATCAGAGTCTTTATCAAAATTCCATTAGTACACATAGAATTGTAGAACATGGGACTCTCAGGGGTTGACAAGTTGTCAAACATATAAAGAAACTGAAGTGCAGAGTGTTTCTGGAAGGTACATAGTTAAGAATTGGAAACATAATGTCTGGATCTCATCTTGCCTTTCTGGTGCTTTTGCTAGTGACATCGAGAATATGAGGTACCAATCGCACTAACGTAAGTACATTGTAGGAAGTAAAATTAAGCAATTATTAACCTATAGCATTCCTTGTAACTAGACTAAGACATATGTAATACTATCCCACCAATATAAATAAAGATGATGCATATTTTTCTAAAATTAATATTGATGATTAGAATTTTAGTGCTGATTTATTTGGATGGTGAAGAGAAGCCTCCAGTCCATTACATCCTATCTCACTTTTTGTTACCTCATTAGTTTAAAACACTTTAGTTATTAATCCTAAAGAAAGTTTTAAATGGATGAAAATTAGTTTCTAAATTTTGCCAAGCAATTGTTTCATGTATATTAATAATAACAGTAATATTAATTGGTAGAATGCTTACTATGTGGCAGATCTTTCTCAGAACTTTATATAAACTGATTCATTAAAATTATACACAATCCCTTTAAAGTGGGATTTAATCCCTTTAATCCCTGCTATCAAATCCATTTTACAGATGAGAAATGTGAAGCTACAAGGTTTAAGAAAACTTGCACAAGGGCATGCAGCATCGTCTAACCCCAAGTGTTTTCCTCTTCAGAACTGTAGTCTAACTTATATGGAAACATTTGGCTTATATCTCTTAAAATAGAGAACAGAGAAAAGCAGTTTACCATTCTTTAGTCCTCAAATCTTCAATGAAAAGTTGCAAATCTCTGGAGCTAATTGGCCTAAAATAACCTTTAAAATACTAAGAGATAACACAGACTTGTAAAATTTACAACATTCTCCATTTTGAACAATTTGTGATTTTAGTAACCTAAAATATGCTAGTACTGTTGCCTGACTTTTTATTTGACAAATGGTGTATTTTTATTTGCTTTCTTAAGTAGTTGTTCTTCTGCCACCAGCTAAATTGTTATTCCTCAGGTTTTACTTTTCTGATAAGCTGTGATTCATCAAGTTTAAAGATAGACATTCAATGGACCAAATATCTTTCTTTTTTTACTACTTAATCTGATAAATGCAGATATGCCAAAACAATGAAAAAAATTCCAATCAGGAAATTGTTGGTGTTACAATGAAAGGATTTGATAGAATTGATAGAGCATACAATTCATAGCATGATTGACTATCTACCGGTTTTTTAATTAAAAGAGAAAAGATGTAATAAATAGAATTGATAAATCTAAGTCAGTGTAGAGTCAAATTTTGACAGTCCCCAAAGCAGCCTTAATTTTTTTAAGCTTGTTCATGATTTATGTTTTGAGAAAGTGGGAATTTCATTAAAAATAATTGAATTCCATTGTGTTTCTGCATACACAGAAATTTGATGATTGTTATCAGGCTCTTGTGCTTCAAATTATTTTTGTCCATCAACTGCCTATTGTCAATACATTGCATAATATTTAACCTTTTTACATCCCTGTCAACCTAAGGAAGTGCCCAGAAGTATGTCAAGAAGATGTGATAACAAATTAAGATGTTTTATCTTCCATAATAATAACAACAGCATTATTTAGTATATATTACATGCAAAGTACTGGCTAAGCACTTTTCATTTAATCTTCCCCTAGTCCTCATAGTAGCCCTATAAGACAAATGACTATTTTAATACAAAAAATGGGCACAAAGAAGTTAAGTTATCTAATTAGGAAGTATTAGAACTCATGTTCTAACCAAATTGCCTTGTTCTATAGCCCATGTTTTACCAACCCAGCAATAGCCCCTATCTGTCCTTCCTCCTGGCCTAGAGCTACAGAAAGTAGATGAAACGGGTCGGTGATCAGTTTTGAACTGGGCCACCATCGTGTACCCATCAGCGTACTCAATGCTAAGAGGTAAAAGTGAGGACCCAAGGAGAGAATAAGAATTCTATGGTGTGAGAAAAATAGAGACCAGACTGACAGCAGGGAGTTAGTTTCTCCTAAAATTCCAAAAAGATAGTCCCGGACTTTCTGACTTCCTCTTTGGCTTCTTCATGTTTATACATACGTGAAGTAGATCGATAACCTGGGCTCCCAGTCCCCTTCTGGGAGCCACAGAATACTTAACTCCTCCATCCTTTCCTGAAGCTTCAAGAAAATGTCTTCGTGAGTGTGCTTCGATAACCTCGCAGAGGCATGATCATTAAGAGAAGAATTTCTTCAATGTGTAAAGAATTAAGTTATCTTCTCAACAATTCTATCCAAAATTAAGATGCCACAATCCTGTGTGAAACTCTTCTCAAGCCACTCTCCAGCTCAACGTCATTGTTCTTGCTATGACCCAACTGTCACTTGTTTTGGACCAGTTTCTCCCCTTAGAGATAAGCAGGATAATTTATTGACATCATTTTAAGAGTAATTGCCAAGGTACTGATTCAGACATGAACATATTAGCATATACAAATTGATTATATGAAAGCTGTGCCTCAGAAAGAGTAAATTTAAATAGAATTTAAATCGTTATTATGTGAGCCAACCACAAACAAATAAATATTGTAGTGTGTGTGTGTGCGTGTGTGTGTGCACGCACGCGAGTGTCTGTGGAAGTACATTACTGAAGAGCTACTGAACAAATGGTTTATTATCTATTTTGGAAAACAGTGTATTAAATATAAATGAATCCAGAAGGCTGACATTTGACAATGGTGCCAAATGAAAAGCAAATACAAGAGAATTCAATTAAGAATTTTGAATTAAAGATAATGTTTGATTTCTTCCTCATATGGAGCCTAATTATAGCTTTATATTGTGTAAAATTATTGGTTCAATTTTATAATACAGAAAATTGCTTGACATAATTCACAATTTAAATTTACTATTTCTGTATTAAACAGATATTTTGTTTTAAAATACAGTACACTTGTACAAACTGTAATTGGTTGTCTGAAATGAGCTGATGTCTGACACCTCCCACCCCCTGCACACTGCCCAATGCCACTGATGCCCCATAAAAATGCCATCTGCCTCCGGCCATGCAACTCAAGGGATTTTTCAGCTCTGTCGGCCACCCTTGTTTACTCTCTAGTCCAGTCTTCAGTCCCCGGCTGTTGCAGCCTATGCAGAGTCAGACAGCCTTTGCACTAACAGCACGGTTGGGCTGTCAGCCAGGCTTTCCTTCCAGGTTCCCGGCCCTGCCTCTCTAAGACTGCCTTGCTTCACGCATTGCCCTGAGCAGGTAAGTCCCTCCCTGCCCATAGACTTCCCTGGTCTGCATTTGCAAGCCTGACTCACAGCTTCAAAGGACGGAAATGAACTGTAATGAGCAAGTGTTTGTGCAATAAAAGTTGCAATTTCCCAACTTCTTTCAGAGACTTTAGAGAAAAATCATAGAAATGAGTGAGAATTCAATGGAAGATTCAGAAACAGGATTTTTATATCAAAATATTTAAAGGAACATAAAACCTCTGACAAAAACACCAACTGTAGATTATAGCTATTCACAAGTTTAGATCATATGATTGAATGTTTAAAATGTTCTTAGAGAAAAAAAGTAGCCATATCAATGTACCTATACAGTGCACACAAATTATTACACACACTGACATAAATGTGTACACTAACTCTAACTTTCTTAAAATCACATGAACACAAAACAAGCTACAAAATGGAGCCACTTGGAGTGAAGCTGTCCAATAGGAATATGTGAGCCAGGTATGTCATTCAAAACTTTCTAGTACATGGGTGGCAAACACAAGGCCCACGGGCCAAACCAGGCCCTCCACCTTGTTTTATCCAGCCCAGCACCTTGTTTCTACCCAATGGCAGTGCCAAGCTCCTCTCCGCTAGTTAAGTAATTACATTTATGAAGTCCTAAAATTATATTCAGCTCTTTGAAGGCAACTGAGAGGCTGATGTGACCCCTGGTGAAAATGAGTTTGACACCCCTGTGAATCTAGTATCTATATTTTAAAATTAAAATTCAGAGGCAAACTTATTTTAAATAATATATTTTATTTGACTAAATATATCCAAGATGTTATTTCTATATATATTTCATATTTAAAATATAATAATTGTATAAATATAATAAAATATAAGATATTGAGATAACAGCATTGAGATAAGTTAAATGATTTTTTATGTGGTCTTTGATCCCTTAAACTTACAGCATATCTTGATTTGGATCAGCCACATTTCAGTTCTCAAAAGTCGCATGTGGCTTGACAGCACAGTCTTAGGAGGTGGATACTTGCTATCAATTTCCTATTAAAAGAATTATTTCTGTAATGAGAATACATTCTTAAAAAATTAGATGCAAAGTTTATGCTTATTAATACCCCCAAATAATTAAAAAGATGTAATTCTCACCAAAAGAAGTTCTCGTTTCATATACTTTCTTATACAGCATCCACATGCAACCACGAGCTCTTGTTCTGCATGCTTACTGTTGCCAGATTAAAAACTGAGCTCTCTCACTCTAGACACCAACCAAGCTGGGTTTTGCACGTAAAGTTGCCCCAGCCCTGTCTATGGAAATATGGTTCTGGGACAAGGAAAGACACGCTGATGGAATAGTATATTCGGTGAAAAGAATATGCAAAAACCAGGCTTTGGAATTAGTGTAATTTCAATTCTATTTGCAATTTTAGGGATGACTTAACATTTCCACAAATTCTTGTTTCCCTAATTAACTTTTCATGCTCTTTTCTCTCCTTATCTATAACTACAAATTTAATGAGCACTGATTTCATTACAAAGGTTTTCTAAGTAGAAAAGCCTTACTTTTATAAAGGTCATTTTAGAAAAGTCTTTAAATCCATAGGGAAAAATATCAGCATTTTTATTTTAAAAAAGCAAAACAAATACCAAAATGTCCTCCTTTAATTCATTAAGCAACACCACAGTTACATATTCATTTATTTCTTCATTCAACCAGCATCTTTTGAATAGACATTATATGTCTTACGTTGTATGTACATAGAACAGAACAGCAACAAAGAACATCCCGTCTCCTGCCTAGAAGTTTACATTCTATCAAAAGAGACAGACCGTGCACTGTCTGTACTCACGTTAGAAGTGTGCGAGATGCTCTGAGAGAGCTGTGAACAGGTTATTTGGAGAGACATCAAGAAGGCACCTAACCTCACTTAAATGGGCCAGTTATCTCTCACAGTAGAAAGAGCTAAGGTGAGCTGATGGATAGAAGAGACATTTGAAGGCCAAAGAAAAGGAAGAGAGGGGAAAACAAACAGTGTTCTTGAGAGAACTTGATTTCAAAAGAGGCAGTCTTTTATGGAACTTTAAGAAAGTTTGTCTGGCTAGTTTGTAAGTGTGGGGAAAATGTGGCAAACAGTGAAGCTGAGGAACTGAATAAGCAGAAGACAACTTTTGAAGGACACAGTAAAGCCATCCCAAGGGTTAACGTATAACAAGTAGTTTTTCAATGGCATAAATCAAACTATTCCTTTTATTCTTTCAACAGGATTGGGTCATAGTTTCTAAAGAATCCCAACTGATACTAAGGAGAATAGAGTTCAATTATGCCTTATAAAATCATGCTGCCTGTCCAGTGGCTAACACAGAGCCAGGAGCAAACTGGAGCGAGGAAAACCCATGGAAAGAAGGGTATACTTTAATAATTAAGTATTATTAATTATCTTGGAAGCTATCTTGACATTTCGTGATAAAGGTAAGAAAAGAATATGATAATGATTCACAGATCTCTTGCTCTGCCACTAAAAGGGTGGCAATGCCATTTAGTAAGGCAGAGGGAGATAATAAATGTTAAATCAAACACTTACACTGTGTCAAGTATTGTACTTGTTTTTTGTATTAAGGACTTTAATCTTGACAATAATCATATGAACCAAATACTATAATTATACAACTTAACTGTTGCAGCAACAAAGACAGAGTTAATCACTGAGATTACGAAACTATCTAGGTATTGGAGCCTAGGTTTCAGTACAAGCTGTGCCAATTCAATCCATGTCTCCAGAGATACCAGTTTTGGCCAGTACATTCAGAACACAGGAATCACATAAGGACTACTTGCTAATACTTTGTTTTGATTCATAATGGTTTCAGAGAATGTTATATTGTTGCCATAATTTCTGAACCATTCTTAAGAAGAGATGCATGACCAAAAGTGTTTAAAGAAACTTTATTCCACTGAACTAAAAATCTTCCAGCAGTGTATGAATTTTTCTGCCAGACTAGCCAATATGATTCTTTTAGGACATTTAACATGACATTGTCAAAATACTCTCATACATAAAGGATTCTAATGTTAGTCACAAGGATGTGAACTGCAGCATAGAAAATATAGTCGAAAATAGTCTAATAGCTAGGTATGGGGCCAGATGGGTACTTGAAATACCAGGGGCATAGATAACTTTGTGAGGTATATATATGACTGACTAACCTCTAGGCTGTACATCTGAAACTGATACAAAATAATAGTAATGTAAACTGTAATTGAAAAATAAAATTTAAAAAGCTTATGTTCTGGAAGGCATTTTTATTTGGAGTTTTGAATCATACTTATAAGTGGGTTATTATTGGGTGACCATAGCCCCAGATTGTCCCATACAGCACTGGTTTATGCTGTCTCAGCATTTAATTATTAATAGTAATAGCCCCTTACATAACTCTCAGAGGTATCCTAGTTTAGGAGATAGATTGGTCTTCCTACAGGTTGGGCATGCATAAAGGAGAGAACATTTTCATATCTAGGTACTTGGTATAATTGTGAGTGTAAGCATGTGTGGGAGTGACCGAGCGTGTGTGTGTGTGTGTGTGTGTGTGTGTGTGTGTGTGTGCTGGGAAAGCATTTGTAATGAAAGATCATGGAATTTCTTATTTCACCCAGAGTCTCCATTCTTCTAAACTCCCACCTCACCTATCCCCCACTCTACCCTCCCCGGCCTATGTAGCTACAAAAATAAAGAATATAAACCCTCTGCAACAAAGGTCAAAATTTACGAGAAAAAAGTGTGGAACGGAAAGATTCAGAATGACACAGAATAAATATTCCCTCTTCCTGATTTTAGAGACTAGATTCTTAAACAATTTTGAGGACTTGGAGAGTTGAAGAGGGAGAAGTCACACAGGTAAGAAAGCAGGATGCAGAACCCACATCAGCACAATCCAGGGCAAGAATCCGTGCTGTGTTGTTTCATCCACAACTTCCCAGTATGCCCAACTGCCAACAGCCATGCACAGTTCATCGGCTGATTACTTTGATGGGGCTCTACTCAGTCCTTCCACGTGCTCCATCGGACCTGCTCGTGCACACAATGTGCTATCCAGAGGCCCGATGCTCTTAAACAACCTGCAGTCTTGGGGGGTGGGGAGGTGGGAAGAGTTATGTAGAGCAAAAACCTTTCCTTTGACTAAAGTGAGATTAAAATGTTATAAAACATTTAACTTGATTGTGTTTCATTGGGAGGGTTATTATATTTCATTTCCAGGTGTTTTTCAAGAAAAAAAAGTTATGTAATACTTTGACTCTCTGTTTACTCCACCCTCTGAGTGAGACCAACACTCCATGGCAGTAGCCAGGAGAAGGAGAGATATTGGCAACAGATCACCACAATCCAGGTTACCTGGATTACCATAAAACCAGACCAACCTGCTTAGGGCACCAGGAATGAGCCTTTGTGTTTATTCCTCCAAATCAGCCTCAAACAACATGTCCATCCTAATTATTCCTTTTCGACATCATTACGGAGATTCTAGCCAGTGCAAGAAAGCAAGAAGGAATAATAAAAGACACATAGATTGGAAAACAAGAAATAAAGCATCTCTACTTTTAGACAACATGCTTGTTTATATATTAAATGCCAAAGAGTCTACAGAAGAAACCACTAGAACTAATAACTGAGGTTAGCAAGTTTGCGGGATACAGTCAGTATACAAAAAAATTAACTGTGGTTCTATATGCCAGTAATGAGCAACTGGGAATTGGAACTGGGGAAAAAATCCAGAAAACATTAAATACTCAGCTATAAATCTAACAAAATATGTACAAGATCTGCACCCTCAAAAACTACAAAACACTGATGAAACAAAATGTAAAAGTTTAAAGAAACACAGTATGAGGGGAGACCCCCCCACAAACATGGAATTATCTTCTGGAGAACTGGCCCCTTGTAGTACAGGCATCCCCCACTGAGTGTTCTAGGGACCCGTCTGTATCAGTATACCAGGTAGCATTGTTGTGAGAGGCTCCGTTCGGTTTCAGTGAAAATTTTTTAAGCCTTTTTTCAATGCATTTGCCCATTTCATGATGGGTGATTAAGGAGCGCACCTGTGCTGAGTGTTCAGCTGTTTTGACCCAAAACAGCATGACCTCTATGCCCTACCCTCCCTACTCACCCAATTAAAATCCTGCTCAGGAGAACCGAAATGTATGCCGTTTTCTCTGCTGTTTCTGAATGTACAATTCACCTAGCACCTGATACTTCTGTAGCCAATTTTGGGGTCACAAGGAGTGAGTCAACTTGAGAATCAAGTGGACACCAAAAAAGGAGAGCACAGAAGTGTATTCTGGTCAGATCTTTAAACCATGAGTCAAACTATTGATTTTATTTCTTTCAACAGGATTGGGTCATATTTTCTAAACTATCCCAACTGACACTAAGGAGGCTTGTATAATAATGAAACCCAAACTGGAATAGTCCATGGTTTTTTTTTCAAAACATGTACCAACGTCTTTTGAATCTTCCCTCTAAAAACATGGCATCCAGATGGTGCCTACCTTGTAATAACTCAGCTCTTCTCTCCCAGTCCTGGCCTGTCTCTGTTTCCTCGGACATCACAACATGGCTAACAGAGGGCATCCCGTAGTGGTATAAAGGCACACTATCTAATTGCAAAGCCTATTGATCATAACAACTCACAAAGTATGTGCTTCGTATGTTATTAAATATGTTGGGGATTTCATAAAACTCTCAAAAATCAGTGCAGATTCTCTTTTACATCTCAGTACCTTTCTGTCCCAATTGGAGCTGTATGTAGTATTGTGAAAGGTTTACTATTTCTTTGGTTGCTGCTGCCTGGACACCTGAGAATAAAAGTGCATGTAATGCTGTTATACTAGAAAAAAGTTTTAAGGGTTGTCTTCTTTATATAGCTCATTCTTCCACCAGAAAGTTTTTGGATCACCCAATAGAATTATTTCCTTTTATCTTTTAATTTTTACAACAATTTTTATTTTATTTGAAAATATATGCCTATAGTAATTTTTAAGTAAAACAATAATTCACAACAAACAGCTTCACTGACTTGGACTGTTTTTAAAGTTTTTGGGGGAAAATTATCATAGATCCCTCCACCTTAATACTATAGCAATACAAATATTTGTGGGTTGCCTTATAGAGGTTGTTTATGCACATATTTTATGTAGTTATTTTCAAATTTAATATTCATTGCTATGTTTTTCATTTCACATTTTAATGTAATGTTTCTATGTTGATACATAGTTTGAATAATTATCACTTTCATATCTTCATAAATTTAGCCACATTTCCTACTATTACCTTTCAGAAAAACATCTTTATCTCATCAATTCTCTGCAGAATATATTTCAGATATTTAATAAAAACTTAGAAGTAGAAATTTTTCTTTCACAAAGCATTTGCCTCTGGCATCTACTGAAGAACACAGGGCATCCAAACTCTAAGTCCAGTGTACACTGGGTTAGAGGTACCCACTCGGGAAGGCTCATCCTCCTGTTTCAATTTGAAATGTCAATTTCTTAGGTGAAGGCCCAGGAAATCTCTCCGCCTACCCTCCTCAAGTTGACTACGAAGAAAGGGCACATCACCTATCAGTGTCCAGCCGCTTGCTGCATACCTGGACCAAGCACACCAATATCTACTGATATTAGGCTGGCATTGGCTTTAATTTTTAAAATATTACAAAACTCGTCCAGGCCCTCAAATTTTAAATTCTATTTCACTTCCTCAAAACACTCATAATGAACATTCCTCTCTCGTAGACATTTTCCAATTGATTTTTCATGAAGTCATCTTTCCCTTTCCTGCCAGTTCTCTACATGACATTGCTCACGTTTGGAGGCAATCTCAGAGGCCATCCCCAGAAAAAAAGAGGCAGACACCTATTTAGTAGTAAGGACTCCTTACTGTCTTTAAAACCTCAAAGCACTGATATGAAAATAAAAGTATTATAGCTAACATTTTTTGAGGACTTAGATTAGTCAAGCACAGCATATAGCACTTTATATATTTTTTTAAAATTAATTATCACAAAATCTTAGGAGATAGTATTATGATAAGCTTCCTTGGGGGGAATGGAGTTTTTAAGGTTTATTAATAATTTGCTCAAGATCACATAAAGCATAAATGTTAATGTTGAGACAGGACTGCTGTTTGATTCTACTTAACCTAAAAATCAACAAGGGTAACTCAAGAATTAAATAGTAACATCTCTCAGAGAAGGTGAGAAAATGAGAGCTTGTTCATTATATGAAAATAGACTAAATAATATATTTTCTGCATAGTTTTCTGTGAAGTAGATTATACCTCTTCTCATTCCCCCACACACCCACGCCTAATAGGAAAATTTATAAATGCATCTTTTCTAGACTAAGGCTTCAGAATCTTCCCCAAGACAGTGGTCTAGGCACCCATCCTCATTACCTGGAGCAGGCTGAAAATGTGACTCTTACTGCCTTTCTCGGACCCTGATGCAGGCCCCCCAACTGGACACGTCCAGAAGGGCAGCTGTGGTCTGTGTTCTAAACAAAGAGTGTGGGATACTGTCATCTCCTTCATAACACACTCTTGAGAGGATTAAATGAGCTAAAACAGAGTTCCAGATAACTTGATAAACATGTACTCCACAGGAGAACATTATTGTGAGCCATGCACTTTTCTGCATTTTTAGGGTACACATCAGTAAACACAACAAAGATAAATCCATCTCACTACCACCATCTTTCACAAAGCTTAAGGTGACCAAAGAGTATTCTCCAAATGCATTGTCATTTATTCAAATATTTATTCATTGAATGTTTTCAACAAACACTCTTAATTATCCACTACATGCCTTAATTTGAATATTTAAAAAATGAACTGAACTTTGCTTGAAGAATATTAAACAATGCAAACCCTGACTTCAAAAAACACTTTTACTCAATCGAGAAATCTCAAAAGGAATAGACACAGCTAACTATAATAGAATTTGTGAGGCATTATGAAATAGGTAGATGTAACAGCTGTAGAAGTACAAGCAATACTGACTCTACCTGAAGACGTGAACCTTGATTTAAAATATGAATAGGTAGCCCTGACTGGTGTGGCTCATTGAGTTGGGTGTCATCCCATCACCAGTTTGATGCCCCCTCAGGGCACAGGTCTGGGTTGTGCTCCAGGTCCCTGGCCGGGGGCATGTAAGAGGCAACCAGTCAATGTTTCTCTTAACATCAGTATTTCTTTCCTTCTCCTTCTCCCTCCCTTTTCCTCTCTCTAAATAAAAAAATAAAAATAAAATCTTAAAAAATAAAATATAAATATATAATGTATTTGTATTTAAAACATCTCAGTAGATCTGAGTATTGTTTTAAGGGGTAGTATCCTTTCTCATCTTGTTTTAACAGAAATTTCATCTCAATTATATCTGCCTGCTTTTTAAAAAAAGAAAAACACACTGTTACTCCACACTGTACTTAAATAGATGCGCACTGTATATTAAGCGTGTGTGGTGAGTGACTCAGTGGGATCCAGCTATCACACGCCCAACCCTACATTCTCTGAAGGAACGCTGTAATTCAGAAGGGGATCTGGGCAGGCCTCACAGGTTTAATTTAATTAGCACAGTGCTGACCTTTGTGTAATACTAACATATAATCCTTTTTCCCTAAGGACTGGCCTGCTTATTATGTTTTCTGCCTGAAACTTAGAATACATTGATTTCTAATTGCCAGTTTATAAAACTGCCAAGTCATGTCTGTCAAGTGACTCTTTTCAACCAAACAGCTTAAAAGTTATACAAGCCAACTCAAGTAACAGAAGCATGAATTAGAACCTGCAGGTTGCAAAGGATGCAGCGCATGTGAAAGCCGAGTTCAGGATTGCAAAAGTGACCACGAGGACAAGGGTGCAGGACGGCTGCAGCTCTACGATGACCTGCCACCATAGCAAGCTGATATGTACTGGTCAGAAATTTTAGGTTTTATTATCATAAACAATTCTCTAGAATTGTTTAAGTAAACTACTTACCCACATGTGGAATATTTTCTGGAGAAAATGATCATTCTCCTGAGTATATGACCTATCCAGGAAACTTGAAAAGGCCTTGTGTGACATTCAGGCATTTGATACATTCATACACTTAAAGCTGTGCATATAAGTTAGAATTAGAATCACCTGGGAGTAACGGAGACCTAAAATAATACTGAAGGAAGACAGTTTTCTTTTTAATAGGTTACCAGGAGGAGGTAGCTCTAAGTCCAGAAGCCTTACTGAACCAAGGTCCCTTCCTGCTCTTTGCTTTACCATCTGTAGGGTATAGTTCTCATAATCATGGTTTAAAAGAGAAATTAGAGCTCCAGGCATCCAATTTGTGTTACAAGTGTGTTAAAAACAAAAATGGAACGAAAGTAGACCATCATGCATTAGGGTTTCCAGAAGTTGCCACATATTTACATTTGGTTGGCCAGATTTAGTCACATGCTCACTTCTGGCTGCAACAAAGGCAGAAAAATATATTTTTTTATTCTGGCAGCCATCTGCTTCCGCTAAAACATGGACATATATATTCCAATCAGAGGACAGGCAGAAAATGGCCATTAGAAGGTCTCTTACTACTCTCTTCCATATCATTTGATTAATTGGGTGATTTAAAAATATTTTGAGAACATAAAAATAAACAAAGGATGAATTATCTGTAGTCAACAAAATAAGACAGAGTGCAAAATGGCCAGATAGGGAAATAACAAGGTAAAGAATTAAAAAACCTCTGTAATATTAGACCTTGGAGGGAAGAGAGAGAATAATATGTTTTCAGTAGGTGACTAGAAAGGAGAATGAAGGAATATATAGATCTTTATTAGCGGAGAGAACAAGCAAATGAAAAACAAAAATTAAACCCAATTAGAGAAGGAATCATTAAACAGAAAATGTGTGAATGAGACCCAAGCACTCTAGAAATTTTCCACATAGGTAATTGACTAGTTTAAAGTTTAATTATTTAAAGTCATGTTAATATTTTTTAAAAAACATCTGAAGTCCACTAAATTTACAATGAATATAGTGCTAGGAGCTCTAAAACATAACAAAAATTATTTTTTCTTTCAAAACAATATATGAAATGAAATCATTTCACATTGAAGTTAAAACCTCATGTGGGAAGAAATATTTTCATTAATAATGTAAATAATTCTATAATAACTAAATAATGGAAGACAATGACATAAGGAGTACCTGTGGGAAACAATGTATTAGAGCTGGACCTTATGGGAAAAGATGACATCAACTGGCAACATAAAGACTTGAGCTGGAGAGATGAGAGGTGGGAAGGCAGCAGGAGAAGCTATGATGCAACTTCTAATCAGTGCAGTATATAAAAGATTCATTTGCATAGAATACATTCCATAGCTTCCAGTCCATTCTAGACTACTCTCTTCTCTGCTCATCCCACAAACTCATCTCTAGTTAGATTGAGAAGAACAAAACCATCACTGTTTAGGAAGCTGGCCATCACGCACCATTGGTTCATCATACATGACTTCTGTAAACATCTTTCAAACCCCCAAGTCTTAGTGAAAATCACAATATATTATGACAAAATTCAGATTGAGTACTAGAGATCAGGAATATTGAGTAATATATAGATGTGTAAGGTCTTTTACATTGAAATTATTCTAAGCTGCAAAATAAGACCATCTCCCAAGACAAAGGACACCAAGACATCTATTCCCAATACCTTTGAGTGGTGGGGGCTGGCTGACAAAATTAATTAATCTCATGAGTGCGCCATTACTTTGGTGATGCACAATGCCTAACAACAACAACAACAAAAATGTTTCTGCAACATCAGACATGTTAATAAATAAGTGTGTTCCTTTGTTTTTAGTTTTATCCACCACAAAGTAATACAGTAAAACTGGTTATCCTGTTATAATAATAAATCAGTAGTCAGATTTATGTGCCATTGATTAATTTAAAATGGGAAAATAAACTATTATTTAATAAGAGCTTTGTTGACAAACTTTTCCCAATAATGAACTTTCTAAGCTAAATGAATAGAAGCTATTACAGGGATTCTTGGTGATACAGATGGAAACACTGAGCACATTTTGAGAAATGACAGAACTTTACATCTTTGTAGAAAATCGTTTCAGTTAAGTAGAACTTCTCCATTTTTAAGTTTTTTTTCAAATAGTTGGAAAGTCATTCATCTACTTTTATAATAATTAGTATTATAATGCAAATATTAGAAAAATTTAATCTGTCCTCCATGTTTTTATCAGAATTAAGAAGTTGTGAAGAACAATAGCCCTTCTCTCATTTCAAAATGTCCTGAGATCGTTAACAGTGCCCTAAAATGAAGAAGTTACTGAGATTTTTAAAACTTACCCACAGCATTAGAACACATTTGTAATAATAAACACGTAATAATACATGATCTGATATTTTGATATTCCTGTCAAAACTATAAGGCTTATTTCACATACACATAAACAGTTATATATCAATGTTGGCTGAAACATTTGTCTCACAGAGCACCGCTTTGATTCTGAAAATAAAATTTTACTATTCTATAGTGAATTACAGAGCAAAACCAAGGAGACTGTATTAGAAATCAATAACTCTAGATCTAGTTTCAGATAAGACAAACTGTTTCTAGGATTAGACCAATTAGAGAGTTTCTAAGAATGGGACATGCTTCTCCAGAACTCTGCGACACAATCATTTGAGTATAGGAAGAAACTGTATTTTGTAAAATACAGTTTAAAAATGTCTTGCTAACATTTAATACATGAGTTGATGGAAGTGCATGTATAAAATATGCATATCCTGTAAGCACAGCCTCAAAACATCATTGATAGAGATGTGCAATCAAAAGTTTAGAGACCACCAAATAAGATAGTTAGAGGACTTTTCCTATTTTGTGATTTTACAACTTATACTGGAGTAGTCATTTAACTTCTCCCGTGGAAGGAAACCAAGAGTCATTAACATAGCAAAGCCCTTTGAAGCTGTAGATAAGGGAGTAATTAGAGTGTGCAGCAAAAGGTAATAAGGAGCAGAGATGAACTGGATAGCTCTCACCTCACCTAAGTGGAACTATTTGCTCTTCAGCTCTAGCTGATGGAGGCTCTGTAAGTAAGTATGGTATTTTGCCATGTATAATGTGTACCCATGTTTTTGGGCCAAACTTTTAGAAAAAAAATCTTCATTTTAATTTTTCAATTCAATTATTTATTTATTTATATTTAGGTACTTTTTTGTATTATAAAGGAATTTTAGCATTTATTTCTGAATGTATGGTACAAGAAATTTTAGGCAACAAAATAATTACAAAACACAAGAACAGATACAAGGTACAAGAAATTTTATCTGTACTGCCCATGTTAACGTGCATCCTTATTTTCCCCTCAAAAATTTGGGAAAGAAGGTATACGTTATTCGTGGCAAAATATGGTACCTGCAGAGTAATCCAGAGAATCCCAAAATTTAGATTTTATATTACTTTCATGAGTTTTAAAAGACTGTTTAGGGCGGGAAAGCAAACAAGGAAGCAAAACATTAAGGTCAAGACGGCCTGTAAGATGCAGGTCGCTCTGGCTCACTGGTTGTTGGGAGGGTGAACGGGAGAGCGAGGTGGAGAGCGCTCAGGTCTCAGCTAACAGGTCTGTTGCCAACAGTCCCTTTGACTTGGCTCAGTTCCTAGTTAGGCTCACCTAGTTTTATCATGTGTGATATGAGAAAAACAACAGTCTGTCTTCTGGGTTGTAGTGAGGGTTAAATGACAAATGCATTGTGTCCAGTATGCGGTAAGTACTCAGTGTCTCTGTTACAATAACAACTGAGTTTTTGTTATGTACTAACCACTGTCAATAATAATACTTGGTTTAAATCCTTTCACCAACCTTTAAGAACAACATAATCTGTGTTAAAGAAGAGAAAGCTGAGGATCAGAGAGAAATAAAATATGCCTTAAATCACTACTGAATAACAGTACTAAATAGAGTTGCCGGGATTCCAACCTTAACCATCTTCCCCAAGGCCTGAGTTTCAAGCTCTGTACAGTGAGCTATTCCAATTCTCATCTGTAGAATCTGCATCTTCTTTACTGGAGAAACAGTTGAGTGGTTTCAGACTCTGATTTCTTATTTCTATTTAAAAGACAACAACAAAATGCTATCTTTTCGTCTGATGGTTTATGATCTGAAAACTTCACATAATAATAAAAAAACTTATTTTCAACATTGTATTACACTAAGTCTGAAACCTTGATTAACTCATGCAAGGAAATAAAAACAAGGATTCCTCAAAGAAGTAAACGGATATGTAACATAATTATCAGTTAGGTAACATAATAATTTCCAAATTAATTAAAAACTACACCATCCCCTTTTACTAAAAATAGTCTGACTTCTCATCTAGGAATGCTATAATTCCCATTTACCTTCATTTCAGATTAATACCCTGAAGAGAAAAATATAAATTTATCTGTGTAAGAGGAATGTCATTTAATATTTATGTAGGAAACATATAACTTCAAATTTATTAGGAGAGAATAATTTATTTAAAGCTTACTAGTTGTTCATTAAGTTAGAAGCAATTTCTTCCAAAATTTTATTTTTAGTCTCCATACAAGCAAATAAAGATTGAAGCAAGACTATCCTCTCAATGTGACTCAAACACAAAATTTCCAGCATTTTATTTTCCATACTCTAGGCCAGAAGTTTGCAAACTATGGCCTACAGGTCAAAACTGGTCTTCTACTTGTTTTTATAAATAAAACTTTATTGGTATTTTATTCTTTTTGAAGCAATGGTGAATTAGATTGTTTTCTTATTTTCCCTTTCTGTTTGTTCAATATTGGCATATAAAAATGCAACTGATTCCTGGATATTAATTTTGTATCCCGCTACATTACTAAATTCATTTATCAGTTCTAGTAGTTTCTTGGTGGAATCTTTAGGGTTCTCTATGTACAAGAGAATGACATCTGCAAATATGATAACAATTTTCTATCTTCCTTTCCGATCTGGATGCTTTTTGTTTCTTCTCCTTGTCTGATCACTGTGGCTAGGACTTCTGGTACTATGTTGAATAAAAGAGGTAAAGCAGGCGTCCCTGTCTTGTTCTTGATCTTAAAGGGAATGCTTGTAGTTTTTGCCAGTTGAGTATGATGATGGCAGTTGGTTTTTCATATCTGGCCTTTATTATGTTTAGGTATGTTCCTTGTATTCCCATTTTGCTGAGAGCTTTTATCATAAATGGGTGCTGAATTTTATCAAATGCATTTTTTGCATCTATTGACATGATCGTGTGGGCTTTGTCCTTCATTTTGTTCATGTTGTGTATCACATCTACTGATTTGTGAATGTTGGGAAACCTTGCATCCCCAGAATAAATCCCACTTGATCAGAGCATATGATCTTTTTGATGTATTGCTGTATTTGTTTCATTAATATTTTGTTGAGGATTTTAGCAACTATGTTCATCAGGGATATTGGCCTATAATTTTTTTGCAGTGTCTTTACCTGGTTTTGGAATTAGAATAATGACCTCATAAAATGATCTTTGGAGTCTTTCCTCCTCTTGAAGTTTTTGGAACAGTTTGAGGAGGATAGATGTTAGTTCTTCCCAAAACGTTAAGTAAAATTCACCTATGAAGACATGCTGGTTTAGGGCTTTAGTTTGTTGGCAGGTTTTTTTTTTTAACTACTGCTTCAGTTTCAGTAGGTGTAATCCATCTATTCAGATTTTCTGATTCATTATGATTTAGTTTAAGGACAATGTAAAAGGCCTGTACTCAGAAAAATATGACACTGAAGAAAGAAATTGAAGAAGATATAAATAAGTAAAAGCACATACTACGTTCATAGACAGGAAGAATTAACATCATTAAAATGTCCATACTAACCAAAGCAATCTATAGATTCAGTGCAATTTCTAGGAAGATGCTAATGATGTTATTTCACAGAACTAGAACAAATATTTCAAGAATTTACATGGAACTGCAAAAAAAACAAATAACAACAGCATTCTTGAGAAAGAAGAATGTAGTTGGAGGAATCACATTATCTATTATCAAACTATACTATGAGACCATAGTAATCAAAACAGCATGGTACTGGCATAATAGCAGACATATAGATCAATGGAACAGAATAGGAAGCTCAGAAGTAAACTCATAGCTTTATAGTCAATTAATAACTGATGGAGAAAGCAAGCACATACAATGGACTAAAGATAATTTATTCAATAAATAGTGTTGGGAAAATTGGACAGATACATCCAGAAAAATGAAACTAGACCACATTCTTATTCAACACACAAGAATAAGTTCAAAATGGATTAAAGACTTAACTGTTAGACCTGAAACCATAAAAGCCCTCTAACAAAATAAAGGCAGTAAAATCTTGGACAATGCTTATAGCAATATTTCTTCTGATATATCTCTTCAGGCAAGAGAAACAAAAGAAATAAATAAATGAAACTACATCGAACTAAAAAGTTTTTGCACAGCAAAGGAAACTATCATCAAAATAAAAAAACAACCTACTGAATGGGAGAGCATATTCACCGATACATCTGATCAGAGTTTAATGTCCAAAATTTATAAAGAACGTATAAAACTCAACACCAAAAAACCCCACAAACAAGCTGATTAAAAAATGAGCAATGAACCTAAATAGACACTTTTTCAAAGAGGACATACAGATGGCCAACAGATATATGAAAAGGTGGTCAATATCACTAATGATCAGAGAGTGCAAATTAAAACCACAATGAGATATCACTGCACATCTGTCAGAATGGCCATCATCAATAAATCAAGAAACAATGAGTGCTGGTGAGGATCTGGAGAAGAAGGAACACTTTTGCACGTTGGTGGGAATGCAGATTGGTGCAGCCACTGTGGAAAGCAGTATGGAGACACCTCAGAAAAATAAAAAATAAATCTGCCTTTTGACCCAGAGACCCCACCTCTGCGAATATATCTGAAGGAACCCAAAACACTAATTTGAAAGAACATAAGCACCCCTATGCATTGCAGCATTATTTACATTTGCCAAGATATGGGAGCAGCCCATGTGTTCATCAGTAGATGAGTGGATAAAACAACTGTAGGACATTTACACAATGAAATAATACTCAGCCATTAAAAAGAAAGAAAGAAAAAGAAAATTTACCCATTGAGACAGTGTGGATGGACCTGGAAAATATAATGCTAAGTGAAATAAGCCAGTCAGATAAAGACAAAAACCATATGATTTCACTTGTAAGTGGAATCTAATGAACAAACCGAACTAAAAAGCAAAACAGGACAAACTCACAGATGGAGAGCAAATAACAGCTAGTGGAATAGAGGGAGTGGGGGGTGGAAGGACTGAGCAAAAAGGATAAAGAAGTCATGGACATGGACAATAGTGTGGTGATTATGGGGGAATGGGGAGGAAGGTAGGTGGGGTGGAAGACAGATTAAAGGGGAGGGATGATAATGGAAAAAAATAACTAAAAACACTTTATTGGGACATAATCATTTTCATTATTTATGTATTATTATAGTTTCTTTTGCATTGAAATGGCACAGTTGAGTAGTTATGACTAAGACCATATAGTCAACAAAACCAAAAATATTTATTAATTGGCCCTTTACAGATAGATGGTTGATGCAGCAGGTCTGTGGTGTTCAAACCCTGTATCTTCCAAGAAAAGGCCTGGTCTTCGACTAGCTCCTGGGAGACAACCTCTGTGCCCTTGAAATACTCTGCCTCTATAGAGTGTCTTTGTTTATCTAGGGCCATGGCCCATACCACATAGTTTACTGTAACAATACGATTTTGGGTGGGGTCTGCGGGTGAGAAACACACAGTTTGCAGCCTCTGGAGCACCTGGACACCAACCCCAATAAAAACAGAATATCAAGGCTTGCACAAGCTTCACTGGTTAACAAGACTTTATACATATTGCCACACATGGTTGTTCTGGGAATTAAGCCCTGTCCACATAATTCCACTGGGAGGAGACGACTAGAATCTTAAACCTGGACTCTGCTCTATGCACATTTTACCATTGCATATTTTAATATGTATTTTTCATGGTAATAAACTGTAACAGTATAAGAGCTGTTCTGAGTTCTGTGGGTAGTTCTAGTGAATCCCTGAACCTGAGGGTCTTCAAAACCCCTGATCTTACTGACGCTTTACAGAAAAATGTTGCCAATCTCAAAATATCTAATCGGCAAAAACTGTTGAACTTCAGTGAATAAAATATATGATGGCTTTAGAGTTCACATTCCTATTTTTCTAACTTGATAGCAACATTTCAATAAAAAATTATTTTCTTTAAGCAAATCTGAATTCCTGAAATAAGACTGTTCCACCAGTAATAAGCATCGAGCCAATCTACTTACTTTAACCCATGAAAATCTCAATTACATTTTAGCATATAATATTTATTTTTGGTAAAATCAGAAGAAAATGCAGCAGTATGCATTTTAAAATGCATTTTCTACAGTGGCTAACAGTGGCTGCTAAGACTTAAGCTTAACAAAAATGGTTAGGATGATGTAAACCTGTCCTTTGAGCAGCCTTTATCTTCTTGGTGTTTGTACCCAAACCTAAGGGTGGTAAAAAATACGAGACCATAAGCACATATACAAGGAAAATGGCAAAATGAAAATGGTACTTATTTAAATAAATGTCTACATAATCAAACTACAAAAAAAAGGCAATTCAAATTATAGGAAGCCAAGTCCACATATTGCATTTTTTGTCTTTGGTAATATAAAAATGAGTATTGCCTCATACATTTGTAAAAGTAAAAAATAAATTCAGACTTAGCTAAGGAGAGATGTTATTCAAAAGTATTATTGCAATAAGGGAAGAGAGGCGATTGCAAGAGGGAGAAATGCTGACCTAAGATCTATATGCATCTCAAAAGTTAAGCAGAAAGGGCTTTCCTTTTATAGGAAGGAATAAGTTATCTTTGAAAGAGCCAGGGGTGGTGTATCAGTCAGTGTTCTCCAAAGAAACAAAACCAATCAGATACGTATAGATATGTAAGAACAAGCTAGAGAACCAGGAAAGCCGTTAATGTAATTCAGTCCAAGGCAGAGGACCTGTGGTGCAAGTCCTGGATTGAGTTAACATGCCTGAGAGACAGGAGCACCTGTGGTCAAAGGCAGGAGAAAATGGATGTCTCAGCTCAAACAGAGAGTCAGTTTGCCTGTCCTCTGCTTTTTTGTTCTTCTCAGGCCCTCAAGGGATTGGATGGTACCCATCTGCATTGATGAGGGCAGTCTTCTTTACTGGGTCCACTGATTCAAATGTTCATCTCTTCCACAGATACTCTCACAGACACACCCAGAAATAATGCTTTACCAGCTACCTGGGCAGCCCATAGCTCAGTCCGGTGGACACATAAAATTAGCTATCACACAAGGAAGTGGGATGACTGACGGAGGCATGATCTCACAGTAGATAAGCAATGTTTTCCCCTGTGGTCCGCCTCTTCTTAGGAGGGCTGTTATACAGGAGCCATTAGCTGGCTCAGGCTGAGGGGGGTCAGAGCTCATGGGCCTAGGGGAAGGAGGAAAACTCAAAGTCTGATTAACAAGCATTTTGTTGTGATCAGTGAGGACAAAACAGTTCAGCTAATCATGGGCCTGGCTTCCTCATAAGTAAACAAGGGGCATTCATGAGTCCTGTGTCACAGGGGGTAGGATTGCAGTAAGCCACTGCACAGACATAAAAATGGCAGGGGGGTAACCTCGAGGGGTTCTGAGAGCTTGGTGCTCAGGTAAAATTCAGCATTGTCAGATCACACAATTAACAATGACAGCAACAAAATCATTTTGGGGATATGGTGCTGTGTGACATCGGGATATTAACCAGTGAATGTAATGGGAGGATTGAATTCGTTCGGGGGGAAATCCAAATATGGTCATGTCACATTAATAATGTTTTAGCCTAAAGGACTGACTTCAAAGCCATTTTAGTACTAAAGACATTTTTGAAGTGTCAACATCCTGTTAAAATTAAAGGAAAATAAATTTTATGTTTTACTGATGTAGTAAGAAACACAGAGCTGGCCTCTAAAAATTGAGAATAGTATCAAATCACACAGAAATGCTTCCAACACACAAGAAGGAGAGCATTATCCACTTATGTTAGGGTTTGAGCTTAGAACAAGAAATATCTAAACTTTACATTATTTTATTTCTTCATAGTTGCAAAGCAAAGAATGCAGCAGGATCTCTGTGATACCAGAATGGAGGGAAAAGGGGCACACACTAACCCTGATGAGCTCAGGGGAGGCCTGCATGGCATCCTTACAAACCCGGAGATCAAAGTAACCATGGGGGATGGTCTGAAATTAAAACTTCTTAACTAAACATGAGTCATGGTGAGTATCTTGGGCTGGTATCTTCCTTGAAAAAGATCAATTGTTACCTTAACTGAGCCTGTCTATTGTCTTTTTTCATCTGTGAGTCAAGGATAACATATCCTTGGGATGTCGGGGGAACCCCTTTTAGCCAGATCCCCCAGGGTACAATCTCCCACAATAGCACAGACCTCTGGAGCCCCTCATTGTGACCTTGCCCTCCTGCATACCATCTCGATGTGCTGTAAGTGTTCATTGTAACTATCCCGTACCCACCGGTGTAAAAGTATGTGTCTGTCTTACTTTCTCTCCAGTCTCAGATTTCTCTGCTTTGCTTTCTGCCGCCTTCCTAACCTACCACCAGTGCACTTCATGTAACTGTCCTCAGGCCTCCTCCTTTGATTCTAATGTACAAAGTAATGTGCAAAATTGCCGTTCTCTGGAGCATTTTCTCTCTGTTGAGATTTTGCTTCCCAGCAGTTGTCGTCAATTTGGCTCAAATAAACTTACAAAATTCTCTTCAGGTTTGCACATTTCTTACATTGACACCAGTAATGAGTATATCTTTAGAATTCAGAGGAAATTATATATTATCTCTGTTTGAGTAATTTAGATGAAAAACAAAGATGACTGAGCCTGGACTCCGAGGCAGGTGCTGGTCTAGGCAGTGGTGGGAGGGTGCAGAGAAAGACAGAAAGAAAGCACCTGGACTTCGCTGTGCTTCGTTCCCAGTGGGAAAGAGAAAAAGTAAATAAACAAGAGGCTCGTGTTATTATAGATCGCTGTTATTTGTTCCTATGTAGTTCAATGTGATCCCCCCAAATGTTTTTGTAGTCTTAACCACCAATACCTGAGAATGTGACTGCATTTGAAGATAGAGCCTTTAAGAGGCAACTAAGTGAAAATGAGGTCACTGGGGTGGGCCCTGATCCAACATGGCTGGTGCCTCTTTAGAAGAGGAGATTTGGACACAGAAAGACACAGAGGGAAGACTACATGAAGACACAAAGAGACGTCCATCTGCAAGCCAAGGAGAGAGGCCTCAAGAAATGACCTGGGAATTCTTAGTTACCAGAATCATGAGAAAATAAATTTATGCTGTTTAATGCCACCCAGTCTGTGATATTTGCTATGGCAATGCTAGAAAACAATAGTGATAAGTGTATTAAGAAAATGAAACCATGACATGATAAAGTATGATGGACGGAAAGAAGGAGGGGAGGAGGTGGCACAGTCTGGTGAGAGAAGTCAGAGAAGACCTGTGGGAAGAGATGACATTGGATCTGACTAGATCACGCCAGTATGCAGGGTGGCAAGAGAGACAATGGTAGAAGTCCCAAGGAATACAAATGAGGCCAACATGACTGCAGGAAGTGAGAAAAGGGGAGAACAGTTTGAGATGATTTGGAGAGGCCATACTTAGGTGTGGTTTCCTGCTATTTGGAATCTATAAAATATCAGGAAACTATGCCAAGGTCCAGAGAGCACAGTTTTACTCTTTTCTCACTTTTGGCATCCATACAAATAAATCTCCTGGGTGCTCAAATCAGGAATGGGGTAAACCTTGACTGAGAGCAGAAGACTTACACTTTATTCTCAAAGTGCAAATGATAATAAAAACCACATTGAGAATTTGACAGGCTTCATTGCCCAAATAGTAGAGTCTATTGTCCATCACAAGTTGATTACCTTTGAAAGATGTAGAGAATAAAGTGCTACATGGAAGAAGCAGAAAATAAAATCTGATTCTAGGAAGTACAGAGGCAGTCATATAAAAAGTAAATTAGGTAATTTGTACTGAAAACCATGTTTCCAAAATTGTTTTTATGATCTCAAATAACATAAGGGAGATAATGGTTAAAAAAGAAGAAGAGAAAGAAAACCATGACACAAAAATACCTTCCTGTCACCTCAGCTCCCACACAGACAGGATTAGACATACTATGAAAACCCAACCTAATTCCATGCCCAGGAAAACTTTTAGCTTTAAAAAAATATTCCTTTTGAG
>PVKM010011756.1:0-32719 GCA_004027735.1 Carollia perspicillata | reverse complement strand
GTTAGGGCTAGGCCTATGGCTAAGTTTAGGGTTCAGGCTTGGGCTATGCTTATGGTCAGTTCTAAGGCTTTATATATGGTTATGGCTATGGTAAGGGTTAGTGTTAGGGTTAGGGTTAGGGTTAGTTCAATGTTTAGTGTTTGGGCTGGTGTTATGGCTTGGGCTATGCCTGGAACTGGAGTTAGGCCTAGGGCTAGGATTAGACTTAGGGGTAAGGGTAGTGCTAGGCATAGATCTAGGCCTATGTCTAGGGATAACGCTAGAAACAGAAATAGGTTTAGGGTTATGGTTATGGTTAGGGTGAGGGCTATGTTTAGAGTAGCACAAGGGCTAGGTTTAGGTTTAGGGTTAGGGTTAGGTGTAGGCTTAAGGCTAGGTTCAAGGCTAGGGCTAGGATTAGGTTTAGGGCTAGGGTTAGGGCCAGGTTTACGTCGTGGGTTAGGTTTATGGTTAGGCTTAGGGCAAGAGCTATGGCTATGGCTCGGGCAATGGCTAGGGGAAGAGTTAGGGTCAGGGTTAGGGTTAATGTTAGATTTAGAGCTAGGGCTAGGTTTATGTTAGGGTGAGGTTTAGGGGTAGTGCTAGGTTAGGGGTAGAGCTAGTGCTAGGTCTAAAGTGAGGTCTACAGTAGGATTTGTGGGAGGGTTAGGGTTACGTTTACTGTGATGGTCCTGGTTACTGTTAGGTTTGGGGTCCTGGTTACACCTAGGGCTAGGATTATTTTTGCGGCTGGGGTTAGTGTTAGGTTTAAGATTAAGTCTAGGAATAGGGTTAGGGTTGGGGTTAGGTTTAGGGTTAGTGTTATGGTTAGGGTTAGGGTTAGGTTTGGGGTTAGGGTTAGTGTTAGGGTTAGAGTTAGGGTTAGGTTTAGGGTTTGGGTTAGGATTAGGGTTAGGTATAGGCTTAAGGCTACAGTTATGGTTAGGGTTACGGTTATGGTTAGAGTTAGGGTTATGGTTAGTGTTACGGTTAGTGTTATGGTATGGGTTAGGTTTAGGGTTATGGTTAGTGTAGGGTTAGGTTTAGGTTTAGGGTTAGTGTTAGGGTTAGGGTTAGTTTTAGGGTTATGGTTAGGGTTAGGGTTAGGGTTAGGGTTAGGGTTAGCCTTAGGGTTAGTGTTAGGGTTAGGGTTAGGTTTAGGGTTAGGGTTAGAGTTAGGGTTAGTGTTATGGTTAGGTATAGGCTTAAGGCTAGGTCCAAGGCTTGGGCTAGGTTTATGTTTAGGGCTACGTTTAGGGCCTGGTTTAAGTCGTGGGTTAGGTTTATGGTTAGGCTTAGGGCTAGAGCTAGGGCTATGGCTAGGGCTATGTCTAGGGAAAGGGTTAGGGTTAGCGTTAGGGTTAGATTTAGAGATAGGGCTAGGTTTATTCTTAGGGTTAGGATTAGATGTAGTGCTAGGTTTAGGGCTAGGGCTATGGCTAGGTCTAAAGTGTGGTCTACTGTAGTATTAGTCGGAGAGTTAGGGTTAGGTTTTCTGTGATGGTCGTGGTTAGGGTTAGGGCTAAGCCTAGGATTAGGGTTAGGTTTAGGGTTGGGCTTGGATAGTGATATGGTAACATGTAGGTTTGGGGTTATGTTTAGCGTTAGTCTTATGGTTCGTGGTAAAACAGGGTTAGAAACTGGTTTAGAGAATAGGGACATGGTTAGGTTTAGGGTAGGGCATATTTTAGGGTTAGGTTTAGGGCTAGAGCTAGGGTTTGGGTTATGTCTAAGATTATGGCATTTGCTAGGGCTAGGTTTAAGTTTAGGTTTAGGGCTAGGTTTAGGGTTAGGTTTTGAAATAGGGCTAGGGTTATGTTTAAAGTTAGCGCCAGGGCTAGGGTTTTGGTAAGGGTTTGCTTTAGGGTTAGGGTTATGTCTAGGTCTAGAGCTTGGGTTAGGTTTAGTTCTAAGGATAGGGCTAGCGTTAGAGTTAGGCTAGGGTTAGTGTTACGTTTAGGACTAGGGCTAGGATTGCTGTTATTTTTAGATTAGATTTAGGGTTTGGCTAGGCATAGGGCTAGGTTTAGAATTAGGGTAAGGGCTAGGGTTATGCTTAGGTTTCGGGTTAGTGGTAGGGATAGGTTTTAGGTTTAGGGCTAGGGTAATGGTTAAGGTTAGGGCTAGGGTTAGGACTAGGACTTGCTCTAGGATTAGGTGTAGGGTCACGGTGAGGGTTAAGGTTAGAGTTTGGGCTAGGATTAGGGTTAGGGTTAGGTTTAGGTTTAGGGTTAGAACTCTGGCCTGGGTTAATGATAGGGTTAGTGTTAGTGTTAGGTCTAGTGTTAGGGTTAGGTTTAGGGCTAGAGTTAGCGCTAGGAATAGGGCTAGTGTTAGGGTTAGGGTTAGGATTAGGGTTACAGTTAGGTTTAGGGTTAGGTTTAGGGTTAGGTTTAGGGTTAGGATTAGTTTTAGGGTCAAGGTAGGGTTAGGTATAGGCTTAATGCTAGGTTCAAGGCTAGGGTTAGGGTTAGGGTTAGGGTTAGGGTTATGGTTAGGGTTAGGGTTAGTTCAATGTTTAGTGTTTGGACTGGTGTTATGGCTTGGGCTACGCCGGGAACTGGAGTTAGGCCTAGGGCTAGGACTATAGTTAGGGGTAGAGGTAGGGCTAGGCGAAGGTCGAGGCCGATGTCTAGGGTTAACGCTAGAAATAGGGATAGGTTTAGGGTTATGGTTATGGTGAGGGTGAGGGCCATGTTTAGAGTAGCACAAGGTCTAGGTTTAGGTTTAGGGTTACGGTTAGGGTTACGGTTATGGTTAATGCTAGGGCTAGGGCTTTGGTTAGGGTTAGGGTTACGGTTAGGGTTACGGTTATGATTAGGGTTAGGCCTGGGTTCGGTTAGGTTTAGGGTTAGGGTTAGGGTTACGGTTAGGGTTAGGTTTAGAATTAGGGTTAGTTTTACAGTTAGGCTTAGGGTTAGGGTTAGGTATAGGCTTAAGGCTAGGGTCAAGGCTAGGGCTAGGATTAGGTTTAGGGCTAGGGTTAGGGCTAGGTTTATGTTGTGGATTAGGTTTATGATTAGGCTTAGGGGTAGAGGTAGGGCTATGGCTAGGGCTATGGCTAGTGGAAGGTTCAGGGTCAGGGTTAGGGTTAATGTTAGATTTACACCTATGGCTAGGTTAATGCTAGGGTTATGTTTAGGGATAGTGCTAGGTTTAGGGATAGGGCTGGGCTGTCTAAAGTGAGGTGTACAGTAGGATTAGTGGTAGGGTAAGGGTTACGTTTACTGTGATGATCCTTGTTAGGGTTAGGTTTTGGTCCGTGTTACACCTAGTGCTAGGATTATTTTTATGGCTAGTGTTAGTGTTAGGGTTAAAGGTAAATCTAGTTATAGGGTTGTGGTTAAGGTTAGGCTTAGGGCTACGACCTGGGCTACAGATAGGTTTAAGATTAGGACAACGTTTAGGTCTTGGTTTAGGGCTTGGGTTAAGTTTAGCCTTAGGCTTATGGTTAAGGCTAGGGATAAGGCTACACATATGGTTCACGTTAGGGTTAAGGTTAGCGTTATAATTACGAGTATGTCTAGGGCTAGCGTTATCCTTAGTTTAGGATTAGGGTACCAATAGGTTTAGGGATAGGTCTAGGGCTAGGGCTAGAGTGAGGGCTACTGTAGGCTTAGGGCAAAGGTTAGTATTAGGGTTAGGGTTAGGGTTAGATTTAAGGCTAGGACTAGAGCTTGGGTTAGGTTTAGTTCTAAGGATAGGGCTAGGGTTAGGATTAAGGCTAGTTTTAGTGTGAGTGTTAGTGTTAGGTTTGTGGCTAGAAGAAGAGCTAGGGCTAGTATTAGGGCTAGGCCTATGGCTAAGTTTAGGGTCCAGGCTTGGGCTAGGGTTATGGTCAGTTCTAAGGCTTTATATATGATTATGGCTATGGTAAGGGTTAGGGTTAGGGTTAGGGTTAGGTTTAGGGTTAGTTCAATGTTTAGTGTTGTGCTGGTGTTATGGCCTGGGCTACGCCTGGAACAGAAGTTAGACCTAGGGCTAGGACTAGAGTTAGGGGTAGGTCTAGAGCTAGGCGTAGGTCTAAGCTTATGTATAGGGTTAATGCTGGAAATAGGGATAGGTTTAGGGTTATGGTTATGGTTAGGGTGAGGGCTATGTTTAGAGTAGCACAAGGGCTAGGTTTAGGTTTAGGGTTAGGGTTAGGGTTACGGATATGGTTAGGGCTAGAGCTAGGGCTTTGGTTAGGGTTAGGGTTAGCGTTAGGGTTACGGTTATGGTTATGGTTACAGTTATGGTTAGGGCTAGGACTAGCACTTTCGTTAGGTTTAGGGTTAGAGTTAGTGTTAGGATTATGGTTATGTTAGGTTTAGGGTTAGGGTTAGTTTTAGTGTTATGGTTAAGGATAGGGTTAGGGTTAGGTATAGGCTTAAGGCTAGAGTCAAGGCTAGGGCTAGGATTAGTTTTAGGGCTAGGGTTAGGGCTAGGTTTATGTTGTGGGTTCGGTTTATGGTTATGCTTAGTGCTAGAGCTAGGGCTAGGGCTATGGCTAGGGCTATGCTAGGGGAAGTGTTAAGGTCAGGGTTAGGGTTAATGTTAGATTTAGAGCTAGGGCTAGCTTTATGTTAGTGTTAGGTTTAGGGGTAGATCTGGGTTTAAAGCTAGGGCTAGGGCTAGATCTAAAGTGAGGTCTACAGTAAGATTAGTGCGAGAGTTAGGGTTAGGGTTAGTGGTACGGTTTTGCTTAGAGCTAAGGCTAGGGTTTCAATTAGGTTTATGGTTAGGGTTAGGGTTAGGTTTAGAGTTAGGGTTACAGTTACGGTTATGGTAAGGGCTAGGGCTTGGGCTTTGGTTAGGGTTAGGTTTAGGGTTAGGGTTAGAATTATGGTTATGGTTAGGGCTAGGGCTAGGGCTTCAGTTAGGGTTATGGTTAGGGTTATTGTTACGGTTAGTATTAGGATTAGGTTTAGGTATAGACTTAAGTGTATGGTCAAATCTAGGGCTAGGATTAGGTTTAGGGCTAGATTAGGGATAGGTTTTGGTCGTGGGTTAGGTTTATGGTTAGGCTTAGGGACAGAGCTAGGGCTATGGCCAGGGCTATGTCTAGGGGAAGATTTAGGGTTAGGGTTAAGGTTAGGGTTATATTTAGAGCTAGGGCTAGGTTTATCCTTAAGGTTAGGTTTAGGGGTAGTGGTAGGTTTAGGAAAAGGGCTACGCCTACGTCTAAAGTGAGGTCCACAGTAAGATTAGTGGGAGGGGTAGCATTATGGTTATGGTTAGGGCTAGGGCTAGGATTTCGGGTAGGGTTAGGGTTAGGGTTAGGTTTAGGGTTAGGGTTAGGGTTAGGGTTAGGGTTAGGTATATGCTTAAAACTAGGGCCAAGGCTAGGGCTAGGATTAGGTTTAGGGCTAGGGTTAAGACTAGGTTTAGGTCGTGGGTTAGGTTTATGTTTAGGCTTACGGCTAGAGCTAGGGCTATGGCCAGGGCTATGGCTAGGGGAAGGGTTAGGTTTAGGGTTAGGGTTAGATTTAGAGCTAGGGCTAGGTTTATACTTAGGGTTAGGTTTAGGGATAGTGGTAAGTTTAGGGATAGGGATAGGGGTAGGTCTAAAGTGAGGTCTATGGTAAGATTAGTGTGAGGATTAGGGTTAGGGTTAGGGTTATGGTTATGGTTAGGGCTAGGGCTAGGGATTCAATGAGGGTTAGTGTTAGGGTTAGGGTTAGGGTTAGGTTTTTGGTTAGGGTTATGGTTACGGTTATGGTTAGGGCTAGGGCCAGCGCTTTGGTTAGGGTTTGGTTTAGTGTACGGTTACGATTAAGGCTAGGATAGGCCTTCAGTTAGGGTTAGGGTTAGGCTTAGCGTTAGTGTTACAGTTAGGTTTAAGGTTAGGGTTAGGTTTAGGGTTAGGGTTAGTGTTAGGGTTAGGGTTAGCGTTAGGGTTAGATTTAGAGCTAGGGCTAGGTTAAACTTAGGGTTAGGGTTAGGGGTAGTGGTAGGTATAGGGATAGGGCTTGGGCTAGGTCTAAAGTGAGGTCTATTGTAAGATTAGTTGGAGGGTTAGGGTTAGATTTATGGTTATGGTTAGGGCTAGAGCTAGGGCTTCGGTTAGGTTTAGGGTTGGGGTTAGGGTTAGGGTTAGGTTTAGGGTTAGAGTTAGTGTTAGGGTAGGATTAGGGGTAGGTTTAGGGTTAGGTTTAGAGTTAGGTTTAGGTATACGCTTAAGGCTAGGGTTATGGCTAGGGTTATGGTTAGGTTAGGGTTAGTGTTTCGGTTAGGGTTATGGTTAGGAGTAGGTTTAGGGTTAGGGTTAGTGTTAGTTTTAGGGTTATGGTTACTGTTATGCTTAGGGTTAGGGTTACGTATAGGCTTAAGGGAAGGGTTATTGTTACGGTTATGGTTATAGTTCGGGTTAGGTTTGGGGTTAGGGTTCGGTATAGGCTTAAGGCTGGGTTATGGTTACGGTTATGGTTAGGGTTAGTGTAAAGTTTTGGGGTAGTGTTACGGTTAGGGTTTTGATTAGAGTTAGGTTTAGAAGTAGGGTATGGTTAGGGTTAAGGTTAGGATTAGGGTTAGGGTTAGTTTTAGGGTTAAGGTTAGGGTTAGATATAGGCTTAAGGCTAGGGCCAAGTCTAGGGCTAGAATTAGGTTTAGGGCTATGGTTAGCGTTTTGTTTAGAGTTAGCGTTAGTTTTAGGGTTTAACTTAGGTTTAGGGTTAGGGTTACGGTTAGGGTTAGGGCTAGTGCTAGGGCTTTTGTTAGGTTAGGGTTACTGTTAGGGTTAGTGTTAGGGCTAGTTTTAGGTTTAGGGTTAGGGTTCAGTATAGGCTTAAGGCTAGTGTCAAGTCTAGGGCTAGGATTAGGTTTAGGGCTAGGGTTCGGGCTAGGTTTTGGTTGTCGGTTAGGTTTATGTTTAGGCTTAGGTGTAGAGCTAGAGGTATAGTTGGGCTATGACTAGGGGAAGGGTTAGGTTCAGGGTTAGAGTTAATGTTAGATTTAGAGCTAGGGCTAGATTTATGTTAAGGTTAGGTGTAGCGGTAGTGCTAGGTTTAGGTGTAGGGCTAGGTCTAGGTCTAAATTGAGGTCTATGATAGGATAGTGGGAGGATTAGGGTTAGGTTTACTGTGATGGTCCTGGTTAGGGTTAGGTTTTGGGTCCAGGTTACACCTAGGGCTAGGATTATTTTTAGGGCTAGGGTTAGCGTTAGGGTTAAGGTTATGTCTAGTTATAGGGTTAGGGTTAAGGTTTTTGCCTAGGGCTAGGGCATGTGCTACAGATAGGTGTAAGGTTAGGGCAATGTTTAGGTCTGGGTTTAGGGCTAGGGTTAAGTTTAGCCTTAGGCCAATGGTTAAGGCTAGGGCTAAGGCTACATGTATGGTTCGCATTATGGTTATGGTTAGGGTTATGGGTACGGGTATGTCTAGGGCTTTGGTTAATCTTAGGTTTAGGGTTAGCGTACCAATAGTTCTAGGGATAGGTCTAGAGCTAGGGCTAGAGTGAGGGCTACTGTAGGCTTAGGGCGAGGGTATTATTAGGGTTAGGGTTAGATTTAAGGCTAGGTCTAGAGTTTGGGTTAGGTTTAGTTCTAAGAATAGAGATATTGTTAGGATTAGTGCTAGGTTTAGTGTGAGGGTTAGTGTTAGGTTTGTAGCTAGAACAAGAACTTGGGAGAGTGTTATGGCTAGGCCTATGACTAAGTTTAGGGTTCAGGCTTGGGCTAGGGTTATGGTCAGTTCTAAGGCTTTATTTATGGTTATGGCTATGGTAAGGGTTAGGGTTAGGGTTAGGGTTAGGGTTAGTTCAATGTTTAGTGTTTGTGCTGGTGTTATGGGTTGGCCTACGCCTAGAACTGGAGTTTGGCCTAGGGCTAGGACTAGAGTTAGGGGTAGGGGTAGGTCGAGGTGAAATTCTAGGCATATGGCTATGGTTAACCCTAGAAATAAGGATAGGTTTAGGGTTATGGTTATGTTTAGGGTGAGGGCTATGTTTAGAGTAACTCAAGGGCTAGGGTTAGATTTAGGGTTAGGGTTACGGTTACGGGTATGGTTAGGGCTAGGGCTAGGGCTTTTGTTAGGGTTACAGTTATGATTAGGGTTACGGTTACGGTTATGGTTAGGGCTAGGTCTAGGGCTTCAGTTAGGGTTAGGGTTAGGGTTAGTGCTAGGGTTAGTGTTACGGTTAGGGATAGGGTTAAGATTAGGTTTAGGATTAGGGTTAGTGTTAGTGTTAGGGTTAGGGTTACAGTTATGGTTAGCGTTAGGGCTAGTGTTTAGGTTAGGTTTAGGGTAAGGGTTAGGGTTAGGATTAGTGTTTCCTTTAGGGTTAAGGTTAGGCTTACAGTTATGGTTAGGGGTAGGGCTAGGGCTTCGTTTAGGTTTAGGTTTAGGGTTAGGGTTAGGGTTAAGGTTAGGTATAGGCTAAAGGCTAGGGTTATGGTTAGGGTTATGGTTAAGGTTAGGGTTATGGTTAGGGTTTGTGTTTCCGTTAGGGTTATGGTTAGGGTTAGGTTTACTGTTAGGTTTATTGTTAATATTGGGTTTAGAGTTAGGTTTTGGGTTAGGGTTAGGTATAGGCTTAAGGCTAGGGTTATGGAAGGGTTATGTTTAGGGTTAGGGTTAGGGTTAGTTTTACGTTTAGGGTTATGGTTAGGGTTAGTTTTAGGGTTAGGGTTAGTTTTAGGGTTAAGGTTATGGTTAGGGTTATGGTTAGGGTTAGAGTTAGGTATAGACTTAAGGCTAGGATTAAGCTGTGGTTTATGTTTAGGGTTAAGGGTAGGTTTATGGTTAGGGTTATGGTAAGGGTTAGGTTTTTTTTGTTAGGGTTAGTGTTATGGTTAGGGTTATGGTTAGGATTAGATTTAGGGTTAGGGTTAGTGTTAGGGTTAGGGTTTGGGTTATGGTTATTGTTAGCGTTAGGGTAAAGGTTAGGGTTATGGTTATTGTTAGGGTTAGATTTAGGGTTAGGTTTATTGTTATGGTTAGGGTTATGGTTAGGATTAGGTTTAGGTATACTCTTAAGGCTAGGGTTATGGTTAGGGTTATGGTTATGGTTAGGGTTAGGGTTAGGTATAGGCTGAAGACTAGGGTAATTTTTAGGGTTATGTTTAGGATTATGTATAGTTTTAGGGTAAGGGTTACATTTAGGGTTATGGTCAGGGTTAGGTTTAGGGTTAGGTTTATTGTTACGGTTATGGTTAGGGTTAGCTTTAGGGTTAGTGTTAGGGTTAGGGTCAGGGTTAGGTATAGGCTTAAGTGTGGGGCCAAGGCTAGGGATAGTATTAGGTTTAGGGCTAGGGCTAGGGCTAGGTTTAGGTCGTAGTTTAGATTTATGGTTAGGCATAGGGCTATAGCTAGGGCTATGGCTAGGGCTATGGCTAGGGGAAGGGTTAGGGTTAGGGGTAGGGGTAGGGTTAGATTTAGAGCTAGGGCTAGGTTTATCCTTAGGGTTAAGTTTAGGTGCAGTGGTATGTTTAATCGATAGGTCTGGGCTAATCTAAAGTGAGGTCTACGTTAAGATTAGTGGGAGGATTATGGTTAGATTTAGGGTTACGGTTATGGTTAGGGCTAGGGCTAGGGCTTCGTTTAGGTTTAGGGTTATGGTTATGGTTAGGTATAGGCTAAAGGCTAGGGATATGGTTAGGGTAATGATTAAGGTTAGGGTTAGGGTTAGGGTTTGTGTTTGTGTTTCGGTTAGGGTTATGTTTAGGGTTAGGTTTCCTGTTAGGTTTAGTGTTAGGATTAGGTTTAGGGTTAGGTTTAAGTTTAGGTTTAGGGTTAGGGTTAGGTATAGGTGTAAGGCTAGGGTTAGGGTTATGGTTAGGGTTAGGTTTAGGTTTAAGTTTAGTGTTAGGGTTGAGGTAATGGTTAGGGTTATGGTTAGGGTTAGAGTTAGGTATAGACATAAGGCTAGGATTATGGTTAGGGTTAGGGTTAGGGTTAGGGTTAGGGTTAGGTATAGGCTTAAGGCTAGGTTTATGGTTAGGGTTATTGTTAGGGTTAGGTTTAGGATTAGGGTTCATGTTACGGTTAAGGTTATGGTTAGGATTAGGTTTAGGATTAGGGTTAGTGTTAGGGTTACGGTTTGCGTTTTGGCTAGTGTTAGTGTTAGGGTTAGGGCTAGGGTTAGGGCTACGTTTAGGTCGTTGGTGAGGTTTATGATTAGTCTTAGTGCTAGATCTAGGGCTATGGCCAGGGCTATGGCAACGGGAAGGGTTAGGTTTAGGGTTAGATTTAGAGCTAGGGCTAGGTTTATCCTTAGGGTAAGGTTTAGGGGTATTGGTAGTTTTAGAGATAGGGCTAGGGATAGGCTTAAAGTGAGGTCTACGGTAAGATTAGTAGAAGGGTTAGGGTAAAGTTAGGGTTACGGTTATGGTTAGGGCTAGTGCTAGGGCTTTGGTTAGGGTTAGGGGTAGGGTTAGGGTTAGAGTATGGTTATAGTTAAGGCTAGTGCTCAGGCTTCAGTTAGCATTAGGGTTAGGCTTAGTGTTAGTGTTACAGTTAGGGTTAGGGTTAGGGTTAGGTTTAGGGTTAGGTTTAGTGTTAGGTTTAGAGTTAGGGTTAGTTTTAGGGTTAATATTAGGGTTAGGGTTATGGATAGGGTTACGGTTAGGGTTACAGTTAGGGTTAGGACTAGGTTTAGGGCTCAGGTTAGGGTTAGGGTTACTGTTAGGGTTAGGGTTAGGGTTATGATTATGGTTAGGGATAGGATTAATTTTAGGGTTAGGGTTAGGTTTATTGTTAGGGGTAGGGTTACGTTTAGGGTTAGGGTTAGGGTTAGGGTTAGGGTTAGGGTTAGGTATTGGCTTAAGGCTAAGGTCAAGGCTAGGCTAGGATTAGGTTTTGGGCTAGGGTTAGGGCTAGGCTTAGGTCGTGGGTTAGGTTTATGTTTAGGCTTAAGGCTAGAGCTAGAGCTAGAGCTAGGGCTATGGCTAGTGAAAGGCTTAGTGTCCGGGTTAGAGTTAATGTTAGATTTACAGATTGGGCTAGATTTATGTTAGGGTTAGGTTTAGCGGTAGTGATAGGTTTAGGGGTAGGGCTAGGGTTAGGTCTAAAGTGAGGTCTATATTAGGATTAGTGGAGGGTTAGGGTTAGGTTTACTGTGATGGTCCTGGTTAGGGTTAGGTTTTGGGTCCGGGTTACACCTAGGGCTATGATTATTTTTAGGGCTAGGGTTAGCATTAGGGTTAAGGTTAAGTCTAGTTTTAGGGTTAGGGTTAAAGTTATTTCCTAGTGCTAGGACCAGGGCTACAGATAGGTTTAAGTTTAGCGCAATGTTTAGGTCTTTGTGTTTGGCTAGGGTTAAGTTGAGCCTTAGTCTTAGGGTTAAGGCTAGGGTAAGGCTACACGTACGGTTCGCGTTAGGGTTAAGGTTAGGGTTTTGGTTACGGGTATGTCTAGGGGTAGGGTTATCCTTTGGGTTAGGTTTAGTGTACCAATAGGTTTAGGGATAGGTCTAGAGCTAGGGCTAGAGTGAGGGCTACTGTAAGCTTAGGGCGAGGGTTAGTATTAGGGTTAGGGTTAGCATTAGATTTAAGGCTAGGGCTAGAGGTTGGGTTAGGTTTAGTCCTAAGTATAGGGCTTGTGTTAGGTTTAGGGCTATGTTTAGTGTGAGGGTTAGTGTTAGGTTTGTGGCTAAAACAAGAATTAGGGAGAATGTTAGGACTAGTCCTATGGCTAAGTTTAGGGTTAAGGCTTGGGCTAGGGTTATGGTCAGTTCTAAGGCTTTATTAATGGTTATGGCTATGGTAAGTGTTAGGGTTAGGGTTAGGGTTAGGGTTACGATTACATTATGGTTAGGGGTAGGGCTAGGGCTTTGGTTAGGTTTAGGGTTAGGGTTAGGGTTAGGTTTAGGTATAGGCTTAAGACTAGTGTTATTTTTCGGGTTATGGTTAAGGTTAGGGTTAGGGATAGTGTTAGGGATTGTGTTACGTCTAGGGTTATAGTTAGGGTTAAGTTTACTGTTCGGGTTAGTGTTAGGGTTAGAGTTTGGGTTAAGTTTAGGGTTAGGTTTAGGGTTTGGGTTAGGTATACGCTTAAGGCTAGGGTTATGGTTAGGGTTATGGTTATTGTTATAGTTAGGGTGAGAGTTAGGGTTAGGATGAGGGTTAGTTTTAGGGTTAGGGTTAGTGTTAGGATTAAGGTTATGGCTAGGGTTTTCGTTAGGTTTAGAGTTAGGTATAGGCTTAAGGCGAGGGTTATTGTTAGGGTTATGGTTAGGGTTAGGGTTAGGGTTAGTGTTAGGGTTAGAGTTAGGGTTAGTGTTAGGGTTAGGTATAGGTTTAAGGCTAGGGCCAAGGCTAGGACTAGGATTAGGTTTAGGGCTAGGCTTAGGGCTAGCTTTAGATTTTGGGTTAGGTTTATGGTTAGGCTTAGGGCTTGAACCTGGGTTATGGCTAGGGATTAGGCTAGGGGAAGGGTTAGGGTCAGGGTTAGAGTTAATGTTAGATTTAGAGGTAGGCCTAGGTTTATGTTAGGGTTAGGTTTCGTGGTAGTGCTAGATTTAGGGTAAGGCCTAGGGCTAGGTCTAAAGTGAGGTCTACCGTAGGATTAGTTTGAGGGTTAGCTTCAGGTTTATGGTTAGTGTTAAATTTAGGATTAGGGTTAGGCTTAGGTTTAGAATTAGGGTTAGTGTTAGGGTTAGAGTTACGGTTAGGGTTAGGGTTACGGTTAGGGTTATGGTTATGGTTATGGTTAGGTTTAGGGATAGGGTTAGGGATAGGCTTATAGCTCGGGTTATGGTTAGGGTTTGGTTATGGTTAGGCTAAGGACTAGAGCTAGGGCTATGGCTAGGGCTATGGCTAGGGGAAAGTTTAGGGTTAGGGTTAGCGTTAGGGTTAGATTTAGAGCTAGGGCTAGGTTTATCCTTAGGGTTAGATTTTGGGGTAGTGGTAGGTTTATTGGAATGCCTAGGGGTAGGTAAAGTGAGGTCTATGGTAAGATTAGTGGGAGAGTGAGGGTTAGGGTTAGGATTAAGGTTATGGTTAGGGCTAGGGCTAGGGCTTCTGTTAGTGTTAGGGTTCAGAAAAGGGTTAGTGTTAGGGTTAGGGAATTGGTTTGGTTTAGGTTTAGGGTTAGGGTAAGGGTTAGGGTTAGGTATAGGCTTAAAGATAGGGTTAGGGTTAGGGTTATGGTAGGGTTAGGGTTAGGTTTAGTGTTAGGGTTAAGGTTGGGGTTATGGTAGGTTTAGGGTTAGGGTTAGATTTAGGTTTAAGGCTAGGGTTGTGGTTAGGGTTATGTTTAGTGTTAGGGTTAGTGTTACAGTTAGGGTTATGGTTAGGTTTAGGTTTAGGGTAGAATTAGGGTTAGGGTTAGGGTTATGGTAGGGTAGGGTTAGGTTTAGTGTTAGGGTTATGGTTAGTGTTAGGGTTAGATTTAGGTCGTGGTTTGGGTTTATGGTTAGGCTTAGGACTAGAGCTAGGGCTATTGTTAGGGCTATGATTAGGGAAAGGTTTAGGGTTATGGTTAGGGTTACATTTAGAGCTGGGGTTAAGGTAAATTTTAGGTTTAGGTTTAGGGTTAGGTTTAGGGTTAGGGTTTGTGTTACGGTTAGGGTTAGGGTTAGGGTTAGGTTTAGGGTTAGGTTTAGTGTTAGGGTTAGAGTTAGGGTTAGTGTTAGGGGTAGGGTGATGGTTATGGTTAGAGTTAGGTATAGGCTTAAGTCTACTGTCAAGGATAGGGTTAGGATTAGGTTTAGGGCTAGGTTAAAGCCTAGGTTTAGGTCGTGGGTTAGGTTTTTGGTTAGGCTTAGGGCTAGAGCTACGGCTATTACTAGGGTCTGGCTAGGGGAAGTGTTAGGTTTAGGGTTAAGGTTATAGTTAGATTTAGAGCTAGGGCTAGGTTTATCCTTAGGGTTAGGTTTGGGGATAGTTGTAGGTTTAGGGATAAGGCCTGGGCTAGGTCTAAAGTGAGGTCTACCATAAGATTAGTGGAAGAGTTATGGTTAGGGATGCGGTTATGGTTAGGCCTTGGGCGAGGACTAGATTTAGGGGTGGGTTAGGGCTAGGCGAAGGTCTAGGACTATGGCTAGGGTTAACTCTAGAAAAAGGACATTTTTAGGGTTATGTTTATGATTAGGGTGAGGGCTATGTTTAGAGTAGCAGAAGGGCTAGGGTTAGGTTTATGACTAGGGTTAGGTTTACGGTTATGGTTAGGGCTAGGGCTTTAGTAAGTTTTAGGGTTAAGGTTAGTGTTATGGTTATGGTTAGGGTTATGGTTAGGGTTAGCTTTAGGGTTAGGGTTAGTGTTAGGGTTAGAGTTAGGGTTAGGGTTACGGTTACGGTTATGGTTAGGGCTAGGGCTAGGGCTTCGGTTAGGTTTAGGGTTAGGGTTAGAGTTGTTGTTAGGTTAGGGTTAGGTTTAGGGTTAGGGTTAGGTATAGGCTTAAGTCTCGGGCCAAGTCTAGGTCTAGGATTAGGTTTAGGGCTAGGTTTAGGTCGTGGGTTAGTTTTATGCTTAGGCTTAGGGTAGAGCTAAGGCTATGTCCAGGACTATGGCTAGGGGAATTGTTAGGGTTAGGGTTAGGGTGAGGGATAGATTTAGAGCTAGGGCTAGGGTTATCCTTAGGGTTAGGTTTAGGGGAGGTGTTACGTTTAGGGATAGGGCTATGTCTAGGTCTAAAGTGAGGTCTACGTTAAGATTATTGCGAGGGTTAGTGTTATGCTTAGGCTTATGATTATGGTTAGGGCTGGGGCTAGGGCTTTGGTTAGTGTTAGGGTCAGGGTTAGGGTTAGGGTTAGGGTTACAGTTATTGTTACGGGTAGGGCTAGGGCTTCAGTTAGTGTTAGGGTTAGGCTTAGGGTTAGTGTTACAGTTAGGGTTAGGTTTAGGTTTAGGGTTAGGGTTAGTGATAGGGTTAGAGTTAGGGTTAGGGTTAGTGTTAGAATTATGTTAAGGGTTATGGTTAGAGTTAGGGTTAGGGTTAGGGTTAGGGTTACGGTTAAGGTTAATGCCAGGGCTAGGGCTTTGGTTAGGTTTAGGGTTAGGGTTAGGGTTACGGTTATAATTAGTGCAAGGGCTAGGGCTTCATTTAAGGTTAGGTTTAGGCTTAGGTTTAGTGTTATAGTTAGAGTTAGGTTAGGGTTAGGGTTAGGGTTAGTGTTAGTGTTAGGGTTAGGTTTGGGATTACGGTTATGGTTAGGGCTAAGGCTAGGGCTTTGGTTAGGTTTAGGGTTAGGGTTAGGGTAAGGGTTAAGGTAAGGTTTAGGGTAAGGATTAGGATTAGGGTTAGGTTTAGGGTTAGTGTTAGAGTTAGGTTTAGGGTTAGGGTAAGGGTTAGGGTTAGGGTTATGGTTAGGGTTAGGTACAGGCTTAAGGCTAGTGTCAAGGCTAGGTCTAGGATTAGGTTTAGGGCTAGGTTTAGGGCTTGGTTTAGGTTGTGGGTTAGGTTTATGGTAGGCTTAGGACTAGACCTAGGGCTATTGTTAGGGCTATGGCTAGGGGAAGGGTTAGGGTTATGGTTAGGGTTAGATTTAGAGCTAGGGCAAGGTTTATCCTTAGTCCTAGATTTGGGGGTAGTGGTAGGTTTAAAGATAAGGCTAGGGCTACGTCTAAATTCAGGTCTAAGGTAAGATTAGTTATAGGGTTAGGGTTATGTTTATAGTTAGGGTTAGGGTTAGTTTTATGGTTAGGGTTAGGTTTAGGGTTAGGGTTAGTGTTAGGGTTAAGTTTAGGGTTAGGATTAGGGTTAGGGTTAAGGTTATGGTTACGGCTAGGGCTAGGGCTTCGGTTAGGTTTACGGTTAAGTTTAAGGTTAGGGTTTCAGTTAGGGTTAGGGTTAGGGTTATGGTTATGGTTAGGGCAAGGCTAAGGCTTCGGTTTGGGTTAGGGTTAGGGTTACAGTTAGGGTTAGGTTTAGGTTTAGGGTTAGGTTTAATTTTATGATTAGGGTTAAGGTTAGTTATAGGCTTAAGGCTAGTGTCAAGGTTAGGGCTAGGATTAGGTTTACGGATAGGGTTATGGTTAGGTTTATGTCGTGGTTAGGTTTATGGCTATACTTAGGGTTAGAGCTAGGGCTATGGCTATAGCTATGGCTGGGGGATGTGTTAGGGTCATGGTTAGGGTTATTGTTTGATTTTCATCTAGGGCTAGGTCTATGTTAGGGTTAGGTTTACAATTACTGCTAGCAATAGGGATAGGGCTAGGGTTAGTTCTAAAGTGAGGTCTACGGTAGGATTAGTGGGAAGGTTAGAGTAAGTTTACTGTGATGGTCCTGGTTAGGGTTAGGTTTTGGTTCCGGGTTACACCTAGGGCTAGTTTTATTTTTAGGGCTAGGCTTAGCGTTCGGGTTAAGGTTAAGTCTAATTATAGGGGTAGGGTTAAGGTTAGGATTAGGTTTAGGGTAACGGTTAGTGTTAGGGTTAGGGTTAGGGTTACGGTTAGGGTTAGGTTTAGGGTTAGGGTTAGTGTTAGGGTTAGGTTTAGGGTTAGGGTTAGGGTTATCGTTAGCGCTAGGTCTAGGGCTTTGTTTAGAGTCTGGGTTAGGGTTACGGTTATGGTTAGGGCTAGGGCAAGGGCTTCATTTAGGGTTGGGGTTAGGCTTAGGATTAGTGTTACAGTTAGGGTTAGGTTAGGGTTACGTTTAGTGTTAGGGTTAGTGTTAGGGTTACAGTTAGAATTAGTGTTATGGTTAGGGTTAGGTTTAGGGTTAAGGTTATGTTTAAGCTAAGGCTAGGGATTAGGTTATGTTTAGGGTTAGGTTTAGGGTTAGGGTTAGGTTTACTGTTAGGGTTAGTGTTACGGTTAGGGTTAGGGTTAGGATTAGGTTTAGGGTTAGAATTAGTGTTAGGTTTACGATTAGGTTTAGGGTTAGGTATAGGGTGAGGTTTATGGTTAGGGATAGGTATAGGCTTAAGTGTAGTGTCAAGGCTAAAATTAGGATTAGGTTTAGGGCTTGGTTAATGGCTAGGTTTAGGTCGTGGGTTAGGTTTATGGTTAGGCTTAGGGCTATAGCTAGGGTTATTTCTAGGGCTCTGGCTAGGGGAAGGTTTAGGGTCAGTGTTAGGGTTAATGTAATATTTAGAGCTAAGACTAGGTTTATGTTAGGGTTAGGTTTATGGGTATTGCTAGGGTTTGGGGTAGGGCTAGGGATAGGTCTAAAGTGAGGTCTACGTTAGGATTAGTGGGAAGGTTAGGTTTACAGTTAGGTTTAGTGTTAAGGTTAGGGTTAGTTTTAGGGTTAGGTTTAGAATTAGGGTTAGGGTTAGCGTTAGTTTTAGGGTTAGGGTTGGGGTTAGGTATAGACTTATAGCTAGGCTTATGGTTAGGGTTAGTTTTAGGGTTAATGTTAGGGTTAGAGTTAGGGTAAGGGTTAGGTTTAGGGTTATGGTAGGGTTAGGGTTAGGTATAGGCTTAAGGCTAGGGCCAAGCCTAGGGCTAGGATTAGGATTAGTTCTAGGTTTCGGGCTAGGTTTACGTCGTGGGTTATGTTTATGGTTAATCTTTGGGCTTGAGCTAGGAGTATTGCCAGGGCTGTGGCTAGGGGAAGGATTAGGATTAGGGTTAGATTTAGAGCTAGGGTTAGGTTTATCCTTAGGGTTAGGTTTAGGGGTAGTGGTAGTTTTAGGGATATGGTAGACCTAAGTGTAAAATGAGGTATACAATAAGATTAGTTGGAAGGTTAGGGTTAGGGTTATAGTTACGGTTTGGTTAGGGCTAGGGCTAGGGCTCCAGTTAGGGTTATAGTTAGGCTTAGCGTTAGTGTTACAGTTAGGGTTAGGATTAGGGTTAGGTTTAGGATTTGGGTTCGCGTTAGTGTTAGGTTTAGAATTATGGTTAGTGTTAGGGTTAAAGTTAGGGTTAGGGTTACGGTTAGGGTTATGGTTAGGCTTAGGTTAGGGTTAGGGCTAGGGCTTCAGTTAGGTTTAGAGTTTGGTTTAGGGTTAGTGTTAGGGTTAGGGTTAGGGATAGGGTTAGGGTTAGCATTAGGTTTAGGGTTACGGTAATGTGTAGAGCTAGGCCTAGGGCTTCAGTTAGGTTCAGTGTTAGGGTTAGGGTTAGGGTTAGGGTTAGGGTTAGGGTTAGGTATAGGCTTAAGGCTAGGGTTAGAGTTATGGTTATGGTTATGGTTATGGTTAGGTTAGGGTTAGGGTTAGGGTTATGATTAGGGTTAGGGTTAGGGTTGGTTTTACACTTAGGATTATGGTTAGGGTTAGGTTTAATCTTATGTTTAGGGTAGTGTTAGGGTTAGGGTTAGGGTTATGTTTAGGGTTAGGGTTAGGGTTAGTTATAGGCTTAAGTCTAGGGCCAAGGCTAGGGCTAGGATTAGGTTTAGGGCTATGGCTAGGGGAATGGATAGGGTTACGGTTAGGGTTAGGGTTAGATTTAGAGATAGGGCTAGGTTTATTCTTGGAGTTAGGTTTAGAGGTACTTGTAGGTTTAGTGATAGGGTATGGCAAGGTCTAAAGTGAGGTCTACAGTAATATTAGTGGGAGGGTTATGCTTAGGGTTAGGGTTACGGTTATGGTTAGAACTAAGGCAAGGCCTTCGGTTAGGGTAGTGTTAGGGTTAGGATTAGGGTTAGGTTTAGGTTTAGGGTTAAGGTTATGGTTATGGTTAGGGCTAGGGCTAGGGCTTTGGTTAGGGTTAGGTTTAGGGTTAGGTTTAGGGTTATGGTTATGGTTAGGGCTAGGTCTAGGGCTTCAGTTAGGGTTATGGTTAGGGTTAAGTTTAGAGTTAGTGTTACAGTTAGGGTTAGGGTTAGGTTTAGGGTTAGGGTTAGGGTTAGGGTTAGTGTTAGGGTTAGTATTAGAGTTAGGTATAGCCTTAAGGCTACGGCCAAGGCTAGACCTAGGATTAGGTTTAGGGGTAGGGTTAGGGCTAGGTTTAGGTCATGGGTTAGGTTTATGGTTAGGCTTTGGTCTAGAGCTATGGCTATGGCTAGGGCTAAGGCTAGGGGAAGGGTTAGGGTCAGGGTTAGGGTTAATGTTATATTTAGAGCTGAGTCTAGGTTTATGTTAGGGTTAGGTTTAGGTGTAGTGCTAGGTTTAGGGGTAGGGCTAGGCTAGGTCTAAAGTGAGGTCTACGGTAGGATTAGTGTGCGAGTAAGGTTTGGGGTTAGGGTTAGTGCTAAGGTTAGGGTTAGGGGAAAGGTTAGGTTTTGAATTAGGGTTAATGTTAGGGTTAGAGTTAGGATTAGGGTTAGGGATGCGGTTAGGGTTATGGTTAGGGTTAGTTTTAGGGCTAGGGTTAGGGTTAGTTATAGGCTTGTAGCTAGGGTTATGGTTAGGGTTATGGTTATGCTTGGGCTAAGGGCTAGAGGTAAGGATATGGCTAGGGCTATGGCTAGGGGAAGTTTTAGGGTTAGAGTTAGAGTATGGGTAGATTTAAAGGTAGGGCTAGGTTAATCCTTTGGGTTTGATTTAGGGTTAGTGGTAGGTTTATTGATAGGGCTAGGTGTAGGTCTAATGTGAGGTCTATGGTAAGATTAGTGGGAGGGTTAGGTTTAGGGTTAGGGTTAAGATTATGGTTAGGGGTAGTGCTAGGGCTTCTGTTATGGTTGGTTTAAGGAAAGGGTTAGTTTTAGTGTTAGTGATAGGCTTAGGTTTAGGGTTAGTGTAAGGGTTAGGGTTAGGTATAGGCTTAAGTCTAGGATATTGGTTAGGGTTAGGGTTATGTTTAAGGTTAGGTATAGGTTTAAGGCTAGGTTTATGGTTAGGTTTAGGTTTAGGTTTAGGGTTAGTGTTAGTGTTAGGGTATGGGTTATGGTTAGTGTTAGGGTTAGAGTTAGGGTTAGGGTTCGGATTAGGGTTAGGTTTAGGGTTAGGTATAGGCTTATGGCTAGGGTCAAGGCTAGGGCTAGTATCAGGTTTAGGTCTAGGGTTACGGCTAGGTTTACATCATGGGTTAGGTTTATGGTTTGTATTAGGTCTAGAGCTAGGGGTATGGCCAGATCTAGGGCTAGTGGAAGGGTTAGGGTTAGGGTTAGATTTAGAGCTAGGGCTAGGTTTATCCTTAGGGTTAGGTTTAGGGTTAGTGGTAGTTTTTGGGATAGGGATAGACCTAGGTCTAAATTGAGGTCTACGGTAAGATTAGTGGGAGCGTTACGATTAGGGTTACGGTTATGTTTATGGTTAGGCTAGGGCTAGGGCTTCGGTTAGGGTTAGGGTAGGGTTAGGGTTAGAGTTACGTTTAGGGTTAGGTTTAGGGTATGTTTACGGTTAGGGCTAGGGCTAGGGCTTCAGTTAGTGTTAGTGTTAGGCTTAGGGTTAGTGTTACACTTAGGTTAGGGTTAGTGTTAGGGTTAGGGTTAAGGTAAGAGTCTTGGTTATGGTTAGGTTTAGTGTTAGGTTTATATTTAGTGTTAGGGTTAGGTTTAGGGTTACAGTTATGGTAAATGCTGGGGTAGGGCTTTGGTTAGGGTTAGGGTTAGGATTAGGGTTAGGTTTACCATTATGGTTTGGGCTAGGGCTAGGGCTTCATTTAGGGTTAGGTTTAGGGTTAGGGTTAGTGTTACTGTTAGGGTTAGGTTAGAGTTAGTGTTAATGTTAGGGTTAGAGTTAGTGTTAGGGTTAGGGTTAGGGTTAGGGTTAGGGTTAGGTATAGGCTTAAGGCAAGGGTTATGGTTAGGGTTATGGTTAGGGTTAGGGTTTGAGTTAGGGTTAGGGTTAGGTATAGGCTTAAGGCTAGGATTATGGTTAGGTTTAGGGTTAGGGTAAGGGTTAGGGTTAGTGTTAAGGTTAAGGTTATGGTTAGGGTTAGGGTTAGCTTTAGGGTTAGGGTTAGTGTTAGGGTTATGGTTACGGTTAGGGTTAGGTTTAGGTTTAGGGTTAGTTAGAGGCTTCAGGCTAGGGTCATGGGTAGGGCTAGGATTAGGCTTAGGGCTAGGATTATGTCTAGGTTTAGGTCGTGGGTTAGGTTTATGGTTAGGCTTAGGGCTAGAGCTAGTGCTATGGCTATGGCTATGGCTAGGGGAAGGGTTAGGGTCAGGGTTATGTTTAATGTGAGGTTTAGAGCTAGGGCTAGATTCATGTTAGGGTCAGGTTTAGGGCTAGTGCTAGGTTTAGGGGTTGGCTAGGGCTTGGTCTAAAGTCAGGTCTACGGTAGGATTAGTGGGAGGGTTAGGGTTAGGTTTACTGTGATGGTCCTGGTTAGGGTTAGTTTTTGGGTCCGGGTTACACCTAGGGGTAGGATTATTTTTAGGGCTCGGGTTAGCTTTAGGTTTAAGGTTAAGTCTAGTTATAGGGTTAGGATTAAGGTTATTGCCTAGGGCTAGGACCAGAGCTAAAGGTAGGTTTAAGTAGAGCAATGTTTAGGTCTCAGTTTAGGGCTAGGGTTAAGATTAGCTTAAGCTTAGGGTTAAGGCTAGGGCTAAGGCTACACGTACAGTACACATTAGTGTTATGGTTAGGCTTATGGTTAGTGGTATGTCTAGGGCTAGGCTTATCCTTAGGGTTAGGGTTAGCGTACTAATAGGTTTAGAGATACGTGTAGAGCTAGGGCTAGAGTGAGGGCTACTGTAGCCTTAGGGCGAGGGTTAGTATTAGGGTTAGGGTTAGGGTTAGATTTAAGGCTAGGGCTAGAGGTTGGGTTAGGTTTAGTTCTAAGGATAAGGCAAGGGGTAGGATTAGGGCGAGGTTTAGTGTGAGGGTTAGTGTTAGGTTTGTGGCTAGAACAAGAACTAGGGAGAGTGTTAGGGCTAGGCCTATATCTAAGTTTAGGGTTCAGGCTTGGGATAGGGTTATGGTCAGTTCTAAGGGTTTATTTATGGTTATGGCTATGGTAAGGGTTAGGGTTAGGGTTAGGGTTAGGGTTAGGGTTAGGGTTACGGTTAGGGTTAGGGTTAGTTCAATGTTTAGGTTTGTGCTGGTGTTATGGCTTGGGCTACACCTAGAACTGGAGTTAGGCCTAGGGCTAGGACTAGATTTAGTGGTATGGGTAGGCCTAGACGAAGTTCTAGGCCTATAGCTATGGTTAACCCTAGAAATAGGGATAGGTTTAGGGTTATGGTTATGGTTAAGGTGAGGGTATGTTTAGAGTAACAAAAGGGCTAGGGTTAGTTTTTGGGTTAGTGTTAGGGTTATGGTTATGGTTAGGGCTAGGGTTAGGGCTTCAGTTAGGGTTAGGGTCAGGGTTAGGGCTAGGGTAAGTGTTATGGTTATGGTTAGGGTTAGGTTTACGGTTATGGTTATGGTTAATGCTAGGGCTAGGACTTTGTGAGGGGTAGGGTTAGTGTTAGGGTTAGGGTTATGGTTATGTTTAGGGCTAGGGCTAGGGCTTTGGTTGAGTTTAGGGTTAGGGTTAGTGTTAGGGTTAGGGTTAGAATTAGGGTTAGGGTTATGGTTAGGGTTAGGTTTTGGGTTAGGGTTAGGTATAGGCTTAAGGCTAGGGTTATGGTTAGCGTTATGGTTAAGGTTAGGTTTAGGGTTAGGGTTAGAGTTTGTGTTACAGTTAGGGTTATGGTTAGGGTTAGGTTTACTGTTAGGGATAGTGTTAGGGTTAGGGTTAGGGTTAGGTATAGGCTTAAGGCTAGCATTATGGTTAGGGTTATGGTTATGTTTAGGGTTAGGGTTAGGATCAGTTTTATGGTTAGGGTTGTGGTTAGGGATAGGTTTAGGGTTAGGGTTAGTGTTAAGGTTATGGTTAGGGTTATGGTTAGGGTTAGGTTTAGGGTTAGTGTTAGAGTTAGAATTAGGGGTAGTGTTATGGTTAGGTTGAGGCTTAAGGCTAGGGTCAATGCTAGGGCTAGGATTAGGTTTAGGGCTAGGGTTAGGGCTAGGTTTAAGTCGTGGGTTAGATTTATGGTTAGGCTTAGGGCTAGAACTAGGGTTATGGCTAGGGCTAATGCTAGGGAAAGGGTTAGGTTCAGGGTTAGGGTTAATGTTAGAATTATGGCTAGCGCTAGGTTTATGTTCGGGTTAGATTTAGGGGTAGTGCTAGGCTTTGGTTAGGGCTAGGGCTAGGTCTAAAGTGAGGTCTACGGTAGGATTACTGGGAGGGTTAGGTTTAGGGTTAGGGTGATTGTTATAGTTAGCGTTAGGGTTAGTGTTAGGTTTAGAATTAGGTTTAGCGTTAGGTATAGGCTTAAGTCTAGGTCCAAGGCTAGGGCTAGGATTAGGTTTAGGGCTATGGCTAGGGGAAGGGATAGGGTTATGGTTTAGGGTTAGGGTTAAATTTAGAGCTAGGGCTAGGTTTATCCTCAGGGTTAGTTTTAGGGGTAGTGGTCGAATTAAGGATAGGGTAGGGCTACATCTAAAATGAGGTCTACGGTAATATTAGTGGGAGGGTTAGGGTTACGGTTAGGGTTAGGGCTAAGGCATGGTCTTTGGTAGGGTTAGGGTTAGGATTAGGGTTATGTTTAGGGTTAGGGTTACGGTTACGGTTAAGGTTAGGGCTAGGGCTAGGGCTTTGGTTAGGGTTAGGCTTAGGGTTAGTTTTACATTTAGTGTTAGGGTTAGGTTTATGTTTAGGGTTAGGGTTAGGGTTAGGGTTAGAGTTAGGGTTAGTGTTAGGGTTAGATATAGGCTTAAGGCAACGGCCAAGGCTATGGCTAGGATTAGGTTTAGGGCTAGGTTTAGGGCTAGGTTTAAGTCGTGGGTTAGGTTTATGGTTAGGCTTAGGACTTGAGCTAGGGCTATGGCTAGGGCTAAGGTTAGGGGAAGGTTTATGGTCATGGTTAGGTTTAATGTTAAATTTAGAGCTACGGCTAGGTTGATGTTAGGATTAGGTTTAGGGGTACTTCTAGCTTTCGGGGTAGGGCTTGGACTAGGTCTAAAGTGAGGTCTACAGTAGGATTAGTGGGAGGGTTAGGTTTAGTGTTAGGGTAGTGTTAAGGTTAGGTTTACGGTTAGGTTTAGCTTTAGAATTAGGGTTAGTGTTAGGGTTATATTTAGTTTTAGGTTTAGGGTTATGGTTAGGATTATGGTTAGGGTTATGTTTATGGTTAGGGTTTGGTTAGGTATAGGCTTATAGCTAGGGTTATGGTTAAGGTTATGATTATGGTTAGGTTAGGGCAAGAACAGGGGCTATGACTAGGGCTATGGCTAGGGGAAGGGTTAGGTTTAGGGTTAGTGTTATGGATAGATTTAGAGCTAGGTCTAGGTATCCTTTGGGTTAGATTTAGCGGAAGTGGTAGGTTTTGATAGGGCTAAGCGTAGGTTTAAGTGAGGTCTATGGTAAGTTTAGTGGGAGTGTTAGGGTTACAGTTAGGGTTAAGGTTATGTTTAGGGCTAGGGCTAGGGCTTCTGTTAGGGTTAGAATTCAGGAAAGGTTTAGTGTTAGGGGTAGGGATAGGGTTAGGTTTAGGTTAGGGTTAGGGTAAGGGTTAGGGTTAGGTATAGGCTTAAGGCTAGGATTTTGGTTAGTGTTATGGTTAGGGTTAGGGTTAGGTATAGGCTTAAGGCTAGGTTTATGGTTAGGGTTATATTTAGGGTTAGGTTTAGGGTTAGGGTTAGTGTTAGGGTTAGGGGTTGGGTTATGGTTAGTTATAGGCGTTAGGCTAGGGCAAGGCTAGTGCTAGGATTAAGTTTAGGGGTATGGTTAGGGCTAGGTTTAGGTCGTGGGTTAGGTTTATGTTTAGTCCTAGGGCTAGAGCTAGGGGTATGGCCAGGGCTATGGCTAGGGAAAGGGTTAGTGTTAGGGTTAGATTTAGAGCTAGGTCTAGGTTTATCATTAGGTTTAGTTTAGGGGTAGTGGTAGTTTTAGGATAGGGGTAGGCCTACATCTAAAGTTTGGTCTACAGTCAGATTAGTGGGAGGGTTAGGGTTTTGGGTTAGGGTTACATTTATGGTTAGGGCAAGGGCTAGGCTTTGGTTAGCGTTAGGGTTAGAGTTAGGGTTAGGTTTAGGGTTAGGGTTACGGTTATGGTTATGGTTATCATTAGGGCTAGGGCTAGAACTTCTGTTAGGTTTAGGGTACAGGAAAGGGTTAGTGTTAGTGCTTGGGATAGGGTTAGCTTTAGGTTTAGGGTTAGGGTAAGGGTGAGGGTTAGGTATAGGCTTAAAGGAAGGTTTATGGTTAGGGTTGTGGTTAGTGTTAGGGTTAGTGTTACGTTTAGGGTTAGGGTTAGGTTTAGGGAAGGGTTAGGGTTATAGTTAGGGTTATGTTAGGTTTAAGGTTAGGTATAGGCTTAAATCTACTGTTATGGTTAGGTTTAGGTTTAGGGATAGGTATAGCCTTAAACCTTGGGTTTTGGTTAGGGTTATGGTTAGGGTTTTGGTTATGGTTAGGGTTATGGTTATGGTTAGTGTTATGGTTAGGGTTAGTGTTACGGTTAGTGTTACGGTTAGGGTTAAGGATATGGTAGGGTTAGGGTTAGGTTTAGTGTTAGGTTTTAGTGTTAGGGTTAGGGTTAGGTTTATGGTTAGGGTTAAGGCTAGGGTTATGGTTAAGGTTATGGTTAGTGTTAAGGTTAGTGTTAAGTTTGGGGTTATGATTAGAGTTAGGTTTAGGGTTAGGGTTATGGTTAGGATTATGTTTAGGGTTAGAGTTTGGTATAGGCTTCAGTGTAGGGTTATGGTTAGGGTTATCCTTAAGGTTAAGGTTAGGTATAGGCTTAAGGCTAGGGTTATTGTTAGGGTTATGGTTATCATTAGGGTTAGGGTTAGTGTAACGGTTAGGGTTATGTTTAGGGTTAGGTTTAAGGTTAGGGTTAGTGTTAGGGTTAGGGTTAGGGTTAGTGTTATGGTTTGATTTAGGGTTAGTTTAGGGTAAGGGTTAGAATTAAGTTTAGGGTTATGGTTAGGTTTAGGTTTAGGATTAGGTTAGGGTTAGGGTTCGGGTTAAGGATAGGGTTATGTTTACGGTTATGGTTAGGGTTAGGTTTAGGGTTAATTTTACGGTTAGGGTTATGGTTAGGGTTATGTTTAGGATAAGGGTTAGGGTTAGGGTTAGGGTTAGGGCTAGGTATAGGGTTAAGGCTAGGGTTAGGGTTAGGGTTATGGTTATGGTTAGTGTTAGGGTTAGGGTCATTGTTACAGTTATAGTTAGGATTAGGGTTAGGTTTAGGCTGAAGTCTAGGGTCAAGGCTAGTTCTAGGGTTAGGTTTAGGGCTAGGGTTAGGGCTAGGTTTAGGTCGTTGGTTAGGTTTATGGTTAGGCTCAGGGCAAGAGCTAGGGCTATGGCTAGGGCTATGGTGGGAAGTGTTAGGGTTAGTGTTATGGTTATGGTTATGGTTAGGGTTAGTTTTAATGTTAGGGTTAGTGTTAGGGTTAGACATAGGGTTAGGGTTAGGGTTAGATTTACGGTTATGGTTGGGGTTAGGGCTAGGGCTTCAGTTATGGTTATTGTTAGGGTTCGTGTTACAGTTAGGGTTAGGGTTAGGTTTAATATTAGTGTTAATGTTAGGGTTAGTGTTAGCGTTAGTGTTAGGGTTAGGATTACGGTGTGGGTTAGATATAGTCTTATGGCTTCGGTTATGGTTAGGGTTATGGTTATGGTTAGGGTTAGGTTTAGGGTTGGTGTTACAGTTATTGTTATGGTTAGGGTTAGGGTTAAGTTTAGGTTTAGTGTTATGGTAATGGTTAGGGCTAGGGCTAGGGCTTTGGTAGGGTTAGGGATAGGGTTAGGGTTACAGTTATGGTTAGGCATATGCCTAGGGTTTTGGTTATGGTTAGGGATAGGGTTAGGGTTAGGGTTAGGGTTACCGTTAAGGTTAGGGTTAGGATTAGGTTTAATGTTAGGTTTAGTGTTATAGTTAGATTTAGGGTTAGGGTAGGGTTAGGTTTACGGTTAGGGTTAGTGTTATGGTTATGGTTAGGGTTACCGTTTTGGTTAGAGCTAGGGGTAGGGTTTGAGTTATGGTTATGGGTATGGCTAGGTCTAGGGATTCAGTTCGGGTTAGGTTTAGGGTTAGTGTTAAGCTAAGTGTTAGGGTTAGGATTAGGTTTATAGTTATGGTTAGGGTAGCACTAGGGCTTCAGTTAGGGTTAGTGTTAGGATTACTGGTACGGTTAGGGTTAGGGTTATGGTTAGGTTTAATGATAGGGTTAGTGTTAGGGTTAGAGTTAGGGTTAGGGTTATCATTAGGGTTACGGTTATGTTTAGGATAGGGCTATGGCTACAGTTATGTTTAGGGTTAGGGTTAGTGTTACGGTTAGGGTTAGGGTTAGGGTTAGTTTAAATGTTAAGGTTAGTCTTAGGGTTAGAATTAGGGTTAGTGTTAGGTTTAGGGTTAGGTTTCGGTTTAGGTTTAGGTATAGGCTTAAGGCTAGGGTTATATTTAGCGTTTTGATTAGTGTTAGCGTTTGATTTAGGGTTAATGTTATGGTTACAGTTATCGTTCGGGTTAGGGTTAAGTTTAGGTTTAGGGTTCCAGTAATGGTTTGGGCTAGGGCTAGGGCTTTGTTAGGGTTAGTGACAGGAGTAGGGTTACGGTTATGGTTAGGGCTTGAGCTAGGGCTTCATTTAGGGTAGTGTTAGGGTTAGTGTTATGGTTAGGGTTAGGGTTAGTGTTAGTTTTAATGTTAGGTTTAGTGTTAGGGTTAGATATAGGGTTAGTGTTAGGGTTAGATTTACGGTTATGGTTGGTGCTAGGGCTAGGGCTTCAGTTAGGATTAGGGTTAGGATTCGTGTTACAGTTAGGGTTAGGGTTAGGTTTAATATTAGTGTTAGTGTTAGGGTTAGAGTTAGCGTTAGTTTTAGGTTTATGGTTAGGTTTAGGGTTAGGGTTAGGTATAATCTTATGGTTTCAGTTATGGTTAATGTTATGGTTACGGTTAGGGTTAGGTTTACAGTTGGTGTTATGGTTAGGATTCTGGTTAGGGTTAGGGTTAAGGTTATGGTTAGGGTTACGGTAATGGTTAGGGCTAGGACTAGGGCTTTGTTAGGGTTAGGAACAGGGTGAGCTTTACGGTTATGGTTAGGCCTATGGCTAGAGGTTTGGTTACGGTTAGAGATAGGTTTAGGGTTACGGTACTGGTAAGGTCTAGGACTAGGGCTTCAGTTAGTGTTAGGGTTAGGGTTAGTGTTACGGTTAAGGTTAGGGTTAGGGTTAGGTTTAATATTAGGGTTAGTGTTAGGGTTAGAGTTAGGGTTAGGGTAGTGTTAGGTTTAGGGTTAGGGTTAGTGTTATGTTTAGGGTTATGGTTATGGTTAGGGTTAGGGTTAGGGTTACAGTTAACGTTAGGGCTAGGGCTAGGGCTTTCGTTCGGGTTAGGGATAGGGTTTGAGTTATGGTTATGGATATGGGTAGGTCTAGGGATTCAGTTAGGGTTTGGTTTAGGGTTAGTGTTACAGTAGGTGCTAAGTTTAGGGTTAGGTTTAATGTCAGAGTTAGTGTTAGTGTTAGGGTTAGGGTTAGGATTAGGTTTATGGTTGTGGTTAGGGGTAGCACTAGGGCTTCAGTTAGGGTTAGGGTTAGGGTTACTGTTACGGTTATGGTTTGGGTTATGGTTAGGTTTAATGATAGGGTTAATGTTAGTGTTAGAGTAGGGTTAGGGTTAGGATTAGAGTTACGGTTATGGTTAGGGCTAGGGCTATGGCTTCAGTTAGGTTTAGGGTTAGGGTTAGTGTTACGGTTTGGGTTAGGTTTAGGGTTAAGTTTAGGTTTCATGTTAGGTTTAGTGTTAGGGTTAGAATTAGGGTTAGGGTTAGGTTTAGGGTCAGGTTTAGGTATAGGCTTAAGGCTAGTGTTATGTTTATTGTTATGGTGAGTGTTTGGGTTAGAATTAGGATTAGTGTTACGGTTATTTTTATGGTTAGGTTTAGGGTTAAGATTAGAGTTAGGGTTATGGTTATGGTTAGGGCTAGGGCTAGGGCTTGAGTTAGGGTTTTGTTTGGGTTAGTGTTATGGTTATGGTTAGGGTTAGGTTTAGTTTTAATGTTAGGGTTAGAGTTAGGGTTAGGGTTAGGGTTAGAGTTATGGTTATGGTTAGGGCTAGGTCTAGGGCTTCAGGTAGGGTTATGTTTAGGGTTTGTATTACGGTTAGGGTTAGGGTTAAGGTTAGGTTTAATGATAGGGTTAGTGTTAGGGTTAGAGATACGGTTAAGGTTAGGGTTAGGGTTACGCTTATGGTTAGGGCTTATGCTAAGGCTTCAGTTACTGTTAGGGTTAGGGTTAGGGTTAGTTATATGCTTAAGGCTAAGGTTGTGGTTAGGGTTATTATGGTTGGCGTTAGCGTTAGTGTTACGGTTAGTGTTATTTTAGGTTTAGGGTTAAGGTTAGGGTTATGGTTACGGTTATGGTTAGGGCTAGGACTAGGGCTTCAGTTAGGGTTAGGGTTAGTGTTATGGTTAGGGTTATGGTTAGGGTTAGGTTTAATGTTAGGGTTAGTGTTAGGGTTACAGTAGGGTTCGGGTTAGGGTTACGGTTATGTTTGGGCCTAGGGCTAAGGCTTCAGTTAGTTTTAGGATGAGTGTTACGGTTAGGGTAAGGGTTTGGGTTAGTTTTAACGATAGGTTTAGTGTTAGGGTTCGAGTTAGAGTTTGGGTTAGGGTTAGGGTAGGGCTTATGGTTATGGTTAGGGCTAGGCCTAGGTCTTTGCTTAAATCTAGAGCTAGGGCTTCAGTTATGGTTAGGGTTAGGTTTAGTGTTATGGTTAGGTTTAATGTTAGGTTTAATGTTAGGGTTAGTGTTAGGGTTAGATTTAGAATAAGGGTCGGTTTAGGGTTACGGTTATGGTTTGGGCTAGGGCTAGGGCTTTATTTAGGCTTGGGGTTAGTGTTATGGTTAGGGTTAGGGTAAGGTTCAGGTTTAGGGTTAGGGTTAGTGTTAGGTTTAATGTTAGGGTTAGTGTTAGGATTAGGGTTAGGTTTAGGTATCGGCTTAAGGCTAGTGAAAGGCTACGGCTAGGATTAGGTTTAGGGCTAGCGTTATTGCTAGGTTTAGGTCGTGGTTTAGGTTTACTGTTAGGCTTCGGGCTAGAGCTATTTCTATGGCTATGGCTATAGCTAGGGGAAGGGTTAGGTTTAGGGTTGGCATTAGGGTTAGTTTTAGAGCTAGGGCTAAGTTATCCTTAGGGTTAGTTTAGTGGTAGTGGTAGGTTCAGGACTAGGGCTATGGCTAGTTGTAAAATGATGTCTACTGTAAGATTAGTGGAAGGGTTATGGTTAAGGTTACTGTCATAGTTAGGCCTAGGGCTAGGAATAGATTTAGAGGTAGCAGTAGAATTAGGTAAAGTCTAGGCCAATGGCTAGGGTTAATGCTTGAAATAGGGATAGGTTTAGGGTTATGGTTAGGATGAGGGCTATGTTTAGAGTATCACAAGGACTAGTGTTAGGTTTAGAGGCAGGGTTAGGGTTACAGTTATGGTTAGGGCTAGGGCTAGTGCTTCGGTTATGATTAGAGTTAGGGTTAGGTTTAGTGTTTCAGTTAGGGTTATGGTTAGGGTTACGGTTATCGTTAGGGCTAGGGCTAGGGCTTTGGTTAGGGTTAGGGTTAGGGTTAATGTTATGGTTAGGGTTAGGGTAAGGGTTACGGTTAGCGTTATGGTTAGGGTTAGGGTTAGGATTAGGGTTAGGGTTACGTATAGGCTTAAGTCCAGGGTCAAGCTTAGGGCTAGGATTATGTTTAGGGCTAGGATTTGGGCTAGTTTTTTTCGTGGGTTAGCTTTATGGTTAGGCTTAAGTCTAGAACTATGGCTATGGGTACGGCTATGGCTAAGGGAAGTGTTAGATTCAGGGTTAGGGTTAATATTAGATTTAAAGCTAGGGCTAGGTTAATGTTAGGGTTAGGTTTATGATTACTGCTAGGTATAAGGATAGGGCTAGGGCTAGGTCTAAAGTGAGTTCTACGGTAGGATTAGTGGGATGGTTAGGGTAGGTTTACTGTGATGGTTCTGGTTAGGGTTAGTTTTTGGATCTGGTTTACACCTAACGCTAGGATTATTTTTAGGGCTAGGGTTAGCGTTCAGGTTAAGGTTAAGTCTAGTTATAGGGTTAGGTTTAATGTTAGGATTAGGTTTAGGGTTAGCGTTAGTGTTAGGGTTAGGTTTAGGGTTATGGTTATGGTTAGGGTTAGGTTTAAGGTTAGGGTTAGAGTTAGGTTAAGGGTAGGTTTAGGGTTAGGGTTAGGGTCAGGTATAGGCTTAAGGCTAGGGCCAAGGCTAGGGCTAGGATTAGGTTTAGGGCTAGGGTTAGGGCTAGGTTTAGGTCGTGGGATAGGTTTATGGTTAGGTTTAGGGCTAGAGCTAGGGCTATGGCCAGGGCTATTGCTAGGGGATGGGTTAGGTTTAGGGCTAGCTTTAGATTTAGAGCTAGGGGTAGGTTTATCCTTAGGGTTTGGTTTTGGTGTTGTGGTAGTTTTAGGGATAGGGCTTGGGCTAGGTCTAAATTAAGATCTATGGTAATATTAGTGGGAGGATTAGGGTTAGGGTTAGGGTTACCGTTATGGTTAGGGCTAGGGCTGGGCTTCGGTTAGGCTTAGGGTTAGGTTTAGAATTAGGGTTAGGTTTAGGGATAGGGTTACGGTTATGGTTAGGGCTAGGTCTAGGACTTCAGTTAGGGTTAGAGTTAGGCTTAGGGTTAGTGTTACCGTTAGGGTTAGGGTTAGGTTTAGGGTTAGTGTTAGTATTAGGGATAGAGTTAGGGTTAGTGTTAGGGTTATGGTTAGGTTAGATTTAGGGTTAGGATTATGGTTAGTGTTAGGGTTAGGTTTAGTGTTATGGTTAGTGTTAAGGTTAGAGTTAGGGTAAGTTTTAGGGTTATAGTTAGGGGACAGTTAGTGTTACAGTTAGGGTTAGGGCTAAGGTAGGTCTTTCGTTAGAGTTAGCGTTACTGTTAGGGTTCGGGTTAGGGTTAGGGTTAGGATTAGTTTAGGATTAGGGGTACTGTTAAGATTAGGGTTACAGTTAGGGTTAGATTTAGGGTTAGGGTTAGGGTTAGTTATAGGCTTAAGGGTAGGGTCAAGGCTAGGGCTAGGATTCCGTTTCTGGCTACGTTTAGGGCTAGGTTTAGGTCGTGGGTTAGGTTTATCATTAGGCTTATGGCTAGAGCTAAAGCTATATCTAGTGGTAAGGCTTGGGGAAGGGTTAGGGTCAGGGTTAGAGTTAATGTTAGATTTAGAGCTAGGGCTAGATTTATGTTAGGGTTAGGTTTAGCGGTAGTGCTAGGTTTAGGGGTAAGGCTAGGGCTAGGTCTAAAGTGAGATCTATTGTAGGATTAGTGGGAGGGTTAGGGTTAGGTTTACTGTGATTATTCTAGTTAGGGTTAGGTTCTGGGTCCGGGTTACACCTAGGGCTAGGATTATTTTTAGGGCTAGGGTTAGCATTAGGGTTAAGTTTAAGCCTAGTTATAGGGTTAGTGTTAAGGTTATTGCCTGGGGCTAGGACCAGGGCTACAGATAGTTTTAAGGTTAGGGCAACATTTATGTCTTGGTTTAGGCTAGGGTTAAGTTTAGCCTTAGGCCTAGGGTTAAATCTAGTGCTTATGATACACGTACAGTTCACGTTTGGGTTAAGGTTAGGGTAATGGTTATGATTAGGTCTAGGGCTTCGGTTAGGTTTAGGGTTAGTGTTAGGGTTAGGGTTAGTGTTAGGGTTAGAGTTAGGGTTAGTGTTAGATTTGGGTTAAGGATAGGGTTATGGTTACGGTTTTGGTTATGGTTAGGGTTAGGATAAGGGTTAAGGTTAGGGTTATGGTTAGGGTTAGGTTTAGGATTAGGGTTAGGGTTAGGGTTAGGTATAGGCTTAAGGCTAGGGTTATGGTTAGGGTTATGGTTATGGTTAGGGTTAGGGTCAGGGTTAGGGTTAGGGTTAGTGTTAGTGTTAGTGTTATGTTTGGGGATAGGTTTAGGAATAGGCTTAAGGCTAGGGTTATGGTTAGGTTAGGGTTAGGTATAGGTATAGGCTTAAGGCTAGGGTTATGGTTACGGTTATGGTTACGGTTAGGGTGAGGGTTATTGTTACCATTAGGGTTATGTTTAGGGTTAGTGTTAG
>PVKM010011755.1:0-32740 GCA_004027735.1 Carollia perspicillata | reverse complement strand
TTGTTAGTGTTAGCTGGAACCCTGGAGACCCGGGGGATGAATCCAGGGGTCTGGAGACGGGATAGCGGGAGAAGAGAAAGCGCACCCAGGGCGAAGGCCCTCGGGAGCCAGAGGGACGCTTACCTGGCGCTGCCTGAAGGTGAGCAGGGGGACCACCGAGCAGCTGCAGGCCCCTTCTAGATGATCGTAGGGCAAACCCATTTGCTTTCCAGCCTTTGTGGGCCTAGCACTGGGAGGTTTGGGGAGCAGGGCAGAGAAGTTATGCCTAGGAGTTGAGTCCCCGGAGTCGGCTCCGGCAGGTCTCCTATCCTGTAAACTTACTTCCTCGTTCAGCAGATGACGGGGATCCAGAACTGGCTGCTGCCACTTCACTGATTGGATCCGAGGCCCCTAAGGGCATGGACCTCAGCTTACTTAATGGACCTTGCTTGGCACGTTCGGTCTCTCAGTGTATATTTCCACATTGGGTGATTTGGTGTCATAACACGAGCACATCCTAAGGTAGTTTTGGTTTGTTTAACTTTAAATATTCCTGACAAACCTGTTTAGAGTATAGCAATATCTTTATACTCCTGAGCCGGAGTTAGGTCACATGGCAAGCATCGCATGTCCGCTCAGTGACCTCAGACTATGCATGGTTTTGTCACCGAGTTTGGAAGATCTTCTAGTTTGGGCTTTTCTTATTTGTATGTTCAGGGTGTTTCTGATTTTCGTTTTTAAAAACATCCTCACTAAGGATATGTTTTTATTGCTTTTAGAGAGAGAGGAAGGGGGAGACAGAGAGAGAGGGAAACATCCTGTGAGAGAGAAACATCAGTCACTTGCCTCCCATACATGCGCCAAGCGGGGATCAAACCCACAACCTGGTTATGTGACCTGATTGGGAATTGAACCTGCCACCATTTGGTGTACGAGACGATGCTCCAACCACTTAGCCACCTGGCCAGGGCACGGCATTCTGACTTTAGAAAATGCCCAAGTCGCCTCTTTTCCCTGCTTCAACCCCCCTCCCCCCATCTCTCATTACCAGATTACTTGTCTTCCTTTGAAGGCTCTTTATTTTTTGTCTTTACAGAGTTCAAAGACCAAGATGGTATTAAAAAGCATGTATTGAGAAGCCTCATTTGTGCTCATTCTCCCCTCCCTAGGCCATAGGTGATCGTTGTTATTAGACTCTTATTTATTCTTGAGGACGCTTCTACAGAAAACAACACACAAAGACATACATTCTTATACGCCTTCTATCTCTAATACAAAAGACAGCATACTATATTCACTACTTGACCTCTTGCTTTTATATTTCACACAAACACTACTTTACTGAGGTGTAACATACCAGTAAAACATACAAAACCTAAGTGCAGGCTAATGAATTGTTTCCTTTTGTAAAATTTATTTTTTCTTGTGTGACTTCTAAAAAGAGCTTTATGGGGAAACAACTGGCATACTGTAATAAATGGCATATATGTGTGCATATATGTAGTGCAGTTTATTACATACACAATTGTGCAGGTATGGTATATGCATCACCCTCAAAAGTTTCCTCTTGCCTCTGTATTTTCCTAGCAGCTACTCAGACAGGACAGATTGATGAGTTGGGCTGAAGACAATGAACATTAAGTTGGTTTACACCCTCGTGGTTTCTTCTTCAAAGAGCCTCTGATTTCTTAAGAGCCAGGAGGTAGACAACAAAACTGAACACTTTACCATGCCTAAGTCTTATTAATCACCTCAATTTCTGACAATTAAACATTTGACCTCAAGGGACCTTGATAAGATTATTTGGAAGGTATTTGCCATAAAAAGCTTATTTTGTCACTCTGTAAAACTTCTAGTGTCAGAGCTTCTAGTCCTGGGCAGTTTTATTCAAAGAACCAAGGATTTTGGGGAAAAAAACAGAATTGCTGTGGAATTTTAGGATTTCTCTTGTTTATAAGCCATAATTCTAGGAGGAAGGAAATCAATGCTTGTTAAGCACCTTCTATTAACTATGGGCTTTACATGAAATGAGTAATTTAATCCTCATGAGTAACCTGCAACAAAAATAGGGTTATCACCAGCTTTACAGAAGGGGAAATAGGATCTGACAGTCTGAGCGACTTGCCCAGGTGACCCAGTAAGTGGCATGAGCTGGCACTGGACCCCAGAGCTCTGTTATTTTAGAGCCCATCCTTCCTATATGATGACTCTAACCTCTGTTCCCCACCTCTAGACAAACACACACACACACACACATATATACACACACACACGTGTGTGTGTATCAGGATATGCTGTAAGTTACATTTGCAATACTTCTAAAGGCCTTAGGGGGGGAAAATGCAACAGTCTATAACAGAAAACGGAGGCAAACTGGTCATAAAATACATGGGAAAGTTGGCCCTGGCTGGTGTGACTCAGTTGGTTGGAGCATCATGGACTCGATTCCCCATCAAGGAACATACTCAGGTTGCGGTTGGATCCCCCGTCAAGGTGCCTATGAAAAGGCAACTGATCAATGATTCTCACTCGCGATGATGTTTCTCTCTCTCTTTCCCTCTGTCTCTAAAAGCGATGGGAAAAAATGTCCTTGGGTGAGGATAAAAAAAAAAACACTTGGGTAAGTAGAGTTTGCTATTGATAGAAATGAACAAGAACTGAGAAGTTATTGTGGCCTAAGAACTGTGCTCTGCCCTTTGGCAGAGACAAGATAAGGATGAGAGATGGCCTCTACTGGCAAAGACAGCGTCATGTTGCTCAGAAGGGAGGCAACAAGTGGGAGACTGTGTGCAGTGATTGGGATCGATGTGGGTCTGGAAAGGGCCTCACTGGACGGAGCAGAAGTGGGGTGTTTGCAGTTGGATGCGTAGTTGGGGATCTGAATATCCAGAGCCTTAAAAACCAGACAGTGAAGTTTCCACGAGTTTGCTCACGTTTACAGACAGCTAATCTGAGCCAGGACTAAAAATACCGGGGGTCCTGCCTAGTTCCACATCTACCAACCTCTGTATTCTCCAAACACCGACATCTTCATATTCTAAGAGTCAACCTCTCTCACTGCAACAGAAGAGAATGAGGACCAGGGTATCAGCCGCAGTTGCACAGGAAACTGAAGACACACTCAAAGGGGTGATGGAAGAGAGTCCCATGGAGGGTCCATTTACAAAGGTGGAACAGGCTCAGAGAAAAGCAACAAGGGGTGATGGTGAAGCACCAGGACCAGCAAAAGCAGGAAGCCATCACCACCCAAGTGTGGGGGTCAAGGGGGCAGACAAGGGTACTGGAGCCACTGAGGGCAGTAGTCGAAGGAGGTGTGCTGAGCTTTAGGGGGAATGAACCACCGCCAAATCCGGGGACTAATTACCCCTTCCTCACTCTCCCCGAATTCTCTGATCAGTTCCTGGTTCCTCCCATTGGCTCAAACAGGAAGCCAGAGATCACTGGAGCCACGTGGGTACGATCTTTAAGGTCCGCCTCCTGGGGTACAGTGCAGAGCCGAAAAGGACAGAGGGTGGATTTGGAGGACAGATGGAGAATATCTAGTGCAAAACCTGTGCCGGGAGATCTGGGAAGGCTTTTCTGGGCAGAGCATCAAAGGAGCTATTCCAGGTGCCCTAGAATCTCAGAGGTTTTATCTCACTCTCTTTAGCCATCCGACAGCTTGCTCCAGTTCCTAACAGCAACTCTGTAAAGCCAGGACCTTATTGGAGTCATCATTTCCTGCAGAACCCAGATACAAGTGCCAGCTGTTCCGCTGAAGCCCTTGCTGAAGAGGCGGTAATGGGTCTATTCTTGGTGATCACATTGTGATGGGTTAGTGACTCGAAGTTCAAGGTAGTGTGTGCCCAGATAACTCTGAATGACAGTGTTGTTCATTGGTTTGAAAGAGGTCCTCCTCATTAACTCATTATCTCTCTGGAGAGGCAGTTGCATTTTGGCTCCAGCTTTTAAATGATAGTGGCTCTATTTCCGACTTGCTTGGAAACTATTATTAACTATTATTCCAAACTATACACTTGCATGTTTGACAATCCGGAAACCAAATTTAGCTGTGCAAATTATAGACAACTACTCTCATGTAATGTCACTGTGATGACCCAATTTTTAAGAAATGGAAGATTAACAAAGCCAGCTTTAAATGCTTAAAACAATATTTTATGTAAGAACCATTTTTCCCCAAAGATGCATAGATCTCTAAAATGTTCCCAGAGCTGTCTGGAAGATAACTAATGTTTCTTTCAAAGGAAGGGGAAGTTACAGAACATCAAATGTATGCAAAAACCTTTCAAAGCGGGATGTGCCATCAACTTACTAAGGAATTATGTTGTAACTAAGGGAAACTAAAGAGGTAATTTAAATGATTTAAACACCACCCTTTTCCCTCCTTCTTCAAACCCCCCCCCCAGACAATGCTCATAATGTTAGGCTGACCTTTAGCATATGTGATTTTAATGAAAGACAAGACATTCTCTGCTTCAGAAGGCATCTCAAACTATTTCTTAAAGTAATGATTCATGCCAAGGCCCGTGCACCTGCTTTTGAAGAAGGGACATCTAACCTTTGAAAAATATTCTGCGGGACTGAATCATCTTAGAACATTATAGCTTTATTTCTCTGTAGAGGAGAGAAACCAAGAACAGTGTGGATAATGGAGCAGTCTGTCAATCTCGCTGGATTTTAATGCCATTTATTTCGATCCCACTGTGTGATTTTAGGAGAGTGGCTTAACCTCTCTGACTCTCAGTCTTACCATCTTTAAAATAAAGATAAAAATACTACCCCTTTATTTAAAGCAAGTATATCCCTTTAACATTTGCTTTATTGTAAATGGTAAATGGATTTTTTGTGTGAGCACAGTGTTCAGCACATGTGCATTAAGGTATTTTTTTCCCTAAAGGTATTGTTACATGGAATGTAGTGTGAGAAACCTGCCACAGTAATCCACGAGCTTTCTTAGAGTTCAGGGCTCTTCCTGAGAATGCTCTGTTGGCAAAGGGTCTAGGATAGAACAAGAACATTGTCATGTGTATACAGAATCTGACAAAATAAAGTGGATTCTGACAAACCAAGCAAGCATAGGCCAACTGGAGAGTGCCGATGAGTTTTCAGACTCACCTGTTGGGGTACCTCAACCACATTGCTTTGCCTTGGGATTACCCGACCGGGTAGCTCAGGGCCCATGATCGTTGTTGGGACAGTGATGGTGGTAGTACCTACTTTCCCTGCAAATGATTAGTATGATTGGCCTGCTGCCTGTACATGGAAAATTAATACTTCCAGACATGGAAAGGTTGTTGATATGAAATTGTGACTTTGCTCCCATGGTGAAGTTTCAAGATTTAAATAGCTTCAAACAGTTCCAATGTAACAGAAGCCCTATAAACCCCTGGTCTTTGTTTCCGAATACATCTTCAACCCCCCTTGCCCTATTCCAGAAGTCTGCTGAGCTTAAACCTTTGGGAAGAAGACTAATCTGTTCTTTATATTTTTCTGACATTTTCAAACCTTATATAATGGGTAATCGTTATTTTGTAATTTATACAATTCATAGTCATAAAAATATTTACTTTTCAAAGGTCTTGCAAATAAAATGTTGTTAAAGATTGAACGGTATCTTAATATTTTTCTGTGCCTTGCAATCACTGAATCTAAGGATACCATAAAACAGAAGGAAGGGGGAGGAGATAGAAGAAGTCTCAGCCGTCTGACGCACCATCTCCCCTCAAGGGGCAATTAGCAGTAAATTGCACGGGCAGATAGTGAGCAGGACTTGAGTTTTAGCCATGGTTATTATGACTCCTCTCAGAATCATTCTCTAGAATAGCCCCATTGGGTGGCAATTTGGCCTCTGTTTATTGTACTTATTTATTTTAAGCTACTTTTTATACTTACCAAAGTTATACGTAAGCTGGCTAAAAACCAAATGACATTTAAAAGGTAATAATGCAAAACAGCATTCCCCACCTCCACAGCCAATCCACGATCTCGCTTCCCAGGTGGGGGAGTCACTTCTAATCTCCTCTTTCAGCTGATGATTTTGGTATTGTCCTCCTGGGTCCTAAATAATATGCATATACCACTATTCCTTGATTTATCCACTTGAGACATTATTCATTTATATGATAGCGGTCAAGTTTAGCTTTTATACACTCCTTTTTCTCATCTCTCTAATTCTACCAAAAAATTATGGTTCAGTTATAGTTACTACTTACTTTATTATGGTTGTTTACGTATCGTTTAACAAGGTGATGTGCCATAATTACATTTTGTTGGTTTTAGGAATTTTGGGTTTTGCTGAAGATAATTAACTGCCTTGTTTTTTCATTTCCTTCTATTTCTTTAATTCTACTCCCCTGCCCCATGATCATTCAGCTCTGTCACCTCTTGTTTCACTTTGAAATGGTCACGCATCTTCAGTCATCAGTCCACTCCATTATGCACCCACCGTCCGGCAGCCCTCCCGGCCCTCTGTCCTCCTCCTCCTCCTGTCTGGACTTGGTTTGCTCTGGGCCTGCAGCCCAGCTGCACCCTGGATTCCTTCTACCTCCCCTCTGCTGCACATCTTCATCTGATTTTACTGCCTTGTTTTTCTCCAGCACATCTTCTAGAAGGTTGTTAAGAAAGGGTGCATTGGAGGTAAAGTGCTTGACTTCCTGTGTGTTTGAAAATGTCTTTCCTCTCCCCTCACACTTGCTCAATCATTTGTCTGGTAACAGAATTCTAGGCTGAGAATAATTCCCCCCAGAAGTTTGAAGTTAGCACTGGTTTGATCTCTTCTAGCTTGCCAATGTTGCCAATTGAGAATTCTGATGCCTTCCTGACTTCATTTCTTTTGTTCTCTCTGAATGCTTTTAGCATCTTCCACTTTGTACCTGCCACACTGTATTCATTGTTTATTCATTCACTGTGCAGAGCGCTTCATGGTTACTTTAACTCCAGAGACTCTTGTTGTTGAGTTCTGGGTTTTCTATTATTTCTTTGACAATTTCCTCTCTTCCGTGTCCTTCTTTCTTTTCTTAGAACCTCCATTAGTTGACGTCAGACTTCTTGAATTGATTCTCTAACTTGCTCACCTCTATTGTTCTAGTTTTGTTTGGTTGGACTTTTGGGGGATTTTTCCTCACATTTATTTGTCAATCTCTTCACTATTTAAAAAAAATTTTTTTGAGTAAATGATATATGTTTTCATTAAAAATTTAAAATTACAAGTGAGAATGTAGGTAGAAGTAAGCCTGCTTCCGGGCTCGCGTCCTCAGACATCCATTTAGCACCTGGGTAGGGAGATTTGGCGCGGCAGAGGGTGGGGCTGAAAATCATAGCTATTTCATGAAGTTTGCATGCTGAGTGATGGAAGCCCCGGCCCTCCCTCCTCACCCTGTTTCTAGAAGGCAGCCCTCCAGGCATATATTATCCTACATAGGAATTGGCTGGCTTTCTTTGCTGAAGAAGGGAACTTTGGCTGGCAGCTTCCTGGGGTCTTTTCTCCTGGATTGGTAAGATTCCCTAATGCAGAACATTCTAATGTCGTCCTTGGAGGGTATAGTAAGCCTGAGGCCTGGCTGCTAACATTTGCAGAAACAGAGGTGATGGGGTGGAGGGGCGATAGGGGGGTAGGGGTTGATGGGAGGAGCCGTCTCCGTACTCAGTGTGTAAGTTTCCGCTTTATCTTGCTGTTTATAATACCGTGCCCTATCTGCTCACTATTCCTGGGCTCCCAATCCAATCCTGAGACCCTTTGTTTTACCCTTTCTGGAGAATAAAACTTGAGTCTCCTACTGGGGTCAGGGTGTGGAGTCGTCTGGCTGAGTTGAGTGCAGGAGGAGATCTGTAATTTTAATCAACTGCTCTTTAGATTGGATGATTTCTGCAGATCGATTTCCTTGTTTATTCATACTTTCCTTTCTTGTTTCCATCCTACTCTTATCTAGTCTCCCTAGTGGATATTTTATTTCAGATAATATACTATTCAGTTTTAGAATTTCCACTGTTTATAGTTTCCCTATCTGCTGGGATTTTCAAACTTTTCATTCATTAAGAGTATGTTTTCTTTTATTTTATTGAACATAATTACCATAGTTTTTTTTTTTTAAAAAAAAAACACTTGTCTGCTACTTGAAATATCTGGGTCTTATCAAGGTCAGTTTTTATTGGTTATTCTTCCTTTTGAGCCTGAGTTCCATTTTCTTGTTTCTTCACACACTGAGTCATTTGGGATTCTGCTCTGGACACTGTGAATGTCAGCTGTGGGTAATCTGGAAGACTGCTGTCTTTCCCCACCTATTTGTTATAGTAAGCGACCACCTTGGCTGCATTCTGGTTTTGGTGTGGCCGCTCAAACCTTCTGGTCCTCGCATCTCCAGCTGAGCTGTTAGCGGTTCTCTCTGCGCACATGTCACTCGAGAGTCGCCCAGATATTCGGTCAGAGTTTACACACATAATCTGTGACTCCCTGTCCCGGCCCTCACCTTTCCAATATTACGACGTACTTTCCAATGGCTGGTGTCGCCCTGACCTCAGCTCTCTGGTTCCTTAGGCCAGAGAGACCGCAGGTTTTCTAATGGAGTTTAAGTCATTCCACCTGTTCACCTTCCCTCCGCCAAAGAAAAAAAGTGCATCAGGGGCCCTCGCCCTGCAGCCCGGTGCCATTCCCTTCTGTCAATCCCAGCTCCCCTCTCCAGGAGCTGCCTGCTTTTGCTCGCTCTACATGCCTTTAGATAGTTTTTATTTTAAACGTTGTTCAGCGTTTGTAGCTGTTGTCTGTGGGAGGGCAGGTCCAATGGGAGCTTCCTCTACCGCACCAGAAGTGGCTTCCTTCTCACTGATCCCTAAACAACCTGAAGAGGTTGTTTTAAAAACGATTCTATTTTCAGTCATTAACTCCATTTCCAAAGTAACTCGATCCCACTAATTTCTGAGCTTTTAGGGAGTTCTATGCTACAAATGACAATCCCGCTGCTACTATATTCACCCCTGAAAGATCTTTTAGTGAACATCAAATAACGTATAAATAAAGGGGGAGGTAATGGAAGACTGCCCTAGAACATTCTAAATCCGACGGAATCTCTGCATTTCTACCATTTAGTCTCAAAGTGGCAGAGGTTAGGGTGTTTTTCAGCCTTGTGTGGACAAAAATAAGAGTATTCCTTTAAATCAGTTCTTTTTTAAATGTGGCTAAGGACTTCTAACTTCAGAGTCACCTAGCATGCTTGTTAAACATGCAGACTTCTGGGCCCCCTCTTATCTTCCTGGGTCAGAACACGGGGTGGAGCCTAAGAACGTGTGGATGGTGCGCACTGTACCAGCGGCGCCTGCAGGCCCGAACACCTTCGGCAGCACAGTCCACAAACAGCCTCCTGCCAGGTGCCAGCTTGCTGCCGGCACAAATGGGACTGGCTCTGCCAGTCAGACACAGCCCTGGTTTGAAGTCAGTAAACATGCTTCTGGATGACAAATGCCAATAGTTCAGAAGCTTAATGCATGATAGAAAACCATTTTTGTTTTCACAGAAGCTGTTTGAAATGGATTTTGGAATAAGACTTCAGTGCTGAAATCTCAAGGCACTCTTGCTCTGAAACTCTGTAAACTCCTGTCCAGAAGTCACTACAAAGGACTGAGAAAAGGACCCCTGCACTATAAAGAGCTGACCTTGTCGCTGTTCTCATCTTCCTTCTCACCTACATTCGGTGCAGCCAATCAACAGAACTGCTCCGGATGATAATCTCACAGAACCAGTCACTCCAGGACGTTACATAAATACTGGAAAGCTCTATGAAGGTTATCTCATTAATCTCTGGAAGTGAGCTTTTACTTTTAGCTTGCTATGCACTCAAGAGCACACAGAAAGTGTAATTGGTCTGTTAGATCCACTGAATTGAAAATCAGCCTCATTTTTCATTCTTGCTACTCACGTCAATCACCCTGGGTCTCAGTAAATTTGTTCTGGGGAAGTTAGTGTACTTTTTAAAGCATCCCTTTAGCTCTGAAGGTAGAAGCTGTTTCCTAAGAAAAATTACCCTAAACAGCTGTGATAGGAGTTTCAGTAGAAGAAGATGTGGACGTAAGTTTTTAAATCCAACAGAAATAAAATTTGTATCCCTTTAGGGGTCAAGTCAGAATGCAAAATAATTTCTCCCTATGGCCTTGTACCCTTTCTCTGAATATTGTTTACTTCAAATCACTTGAAATGGAACTAGCCTGCTCTAGTTGAATTTTTGGAATTTTTTGAACCCTCAAATAGGTTGAGATCATCTGGGACTCAGAGGAAGTGTGAACATCAGTGCTACAAGGTTTTCTCTGACCTCGGAGCATCCAAATTGTTCTTCTCTGTAGAACTGTTGATTAGCCCTGAGGTGCAAATTTTTCAAATCCTTCCTTCCTCCCTCCCTGCCTGCCTTCCTTTCTTCCTCCTTCCCTTTCTCTCTTTTTACTGGTCTGTTAATTATTCCCACTTTTCAGATAGGCAAATGGAAGCACTGGATAAGATAGTGCTTGAAGCAAAAGATAAGCATTGTTAGGCCAACTTTGAGGAAAGGGCCAGAGACAGAAATGAAAGGCAGGCTTCCCTCTCCAACTCCAGGCTGTGTAGAGCCTTCACCCCTGGGCTCTCTCTGAGGCCTTAATTCAGTGGGTTCATCTGCTGGATACGTGAGCCCTTAGGAAGTCTTTGAAAGAAGCAAGAGAGATTTTAAGTGATTTTAATTCTTTCAAGAAGTCCAACAGAAATTGCACATTTCTCAAAATAAAATTGCATGAATTAACTAAAATGTCATGGTATTTTCACTTTTGATTAGAGTTAAATTCGGTTTGATAACATTGATTATCATGCTGATCTGAAGCTGTGATTATAGTTATATATGTCTAGGATGATTAAAATGTAAAAATAGGTTAATTATGTCTTAATAAATGCAGTTTATTCGGTAGGCAGAACTTTATAAAACCTGAGGCTAATCAGAAAAATACATAATAAATTTTGGGAACTCTAGACATATACCAACAACAGGCAGAGTGCTGAGTGAGGTACCTAAAACTCTAAGCCATATCGATTTCATAATTCTTCTGGAATCACAAGGTTCCAAATATTTGTTCTTTCTGGTGGCCTTCAAATGAACAGTATAAAGTCAAATTGTCCCTTTCTTAAACTTTTGACACTGGCTATGACAACAGTCCATCACTGAGAACTATTTAGTGTCACTTTCTAATTTCTAATTTCATCTTTTGGGTCGATGTTGGTGGATTCTGGTAGCACATTTGAAAGAAAGTATTTGAAGCAACACAACTATTACATTGAGAAACAAAGAGGAAAGAGAAATTTAACTTTGCAAAAATTCAATAGCTATCTTTTCCACACGCTAAAAACACACAGCCTTTGTTAAGGGCAGTTAAGCTAGGTTGGAAAGGAAGAATAGACCTGACATATTTTCTGATGCCTTATGAATCATTAGGCTCGTTGAAAGACATTTCTTTGAGGAAGTACTCAACTTGCTTCCCTGAGCTAGCTCTATAGGTTGGGGTTTTCATAGTCATGTTAAAACCTCTGGGGCTCTCAATGTCACTCTTCTGACTCACCTGGCTCAGGCTGCCTGCCGGACACACGTCCAGAGTTCACATTGCTGAAGGGCAATGGCTGAGGTCATTGTTTCTACAGGGCACGGCCTTTAAAGGTTAAATGAGTGGGGAGGCAGGACAGACTCTGGGGCTCAAGAATATGCGACTTATTAAATTTAGGTTGCATTCTACCCCGGTGTATTCTAGTTCCAGAGATCATTCTGGAGTGTTTCATGGCCCTAAGGAGAGATCAAGCATCACCCTCACCATTGTCTCTGTGCAGGTACCTGTGAGCTTCGAGGTAACACCGGAACTTGCTAACTATCAGTCACAAGAGTTATTTGTATGATTGTTGTATGCCTTTCAAGGCATGGTACACGAAAACCTGTGCCATGACAGAAGCTTAGTCCACTCAGGGTCCTCATGTCTCAAGGATGGGTATGGCAGATGGTCTCTAAGGCTCTCCCAGGTTCTGACCAACTTTCTATAACTCTAAGTTTCCTTCAATAGTGAATCTCAAGAGGAAAGATCACCCTGGTCCCACACTCTTGATCAAACTGACACCAGACAGAGGACAATTCACATGTGTGCAGAATTCTCATTTGGGGGTGGGGGAAGCTAAGTTGAGACACAGTACATGCCTCAAAGTGCATATTTTAACTTTAAAAAAAAAAGAAGTTCTGCCCAGGGAAGCTTTCTTTTCATTTCTTTGTGATAGTGCAGAAAACAACCAGTTACAACACTTTTAAGTATCTGCATTGAAACATTTTATTCCAGAGACTTGAAGGGTTAATTGTTATAAGATTTTAATTGTGCAATTTCCTAAGTTCTCAGATGTGTCTTTAAAGTTCTCACCTTTCTGTTTGTCTTTCTTCCTCAGCTCTTTCTCCTGCATGAGTGCTTGGCATCTGTGAGCACTCTAGTGAGTATTTATTAATAATTCAGCCATCATCTCTTTAGAATTTATGCCAATTCATGTTCTTCTAAGCCTGTATTAATTAATCCTCATAATAACTTCACGATTTACTCTTGTCCTTACTTTACAAGTGAAGAAATGCGGATTTTTGAAAGGCTGAGTACTTTGCCTAAAGTTACATAAATGTGGAAAAACAGAATTCAGACTAACGTGTGTTTGACTCGAGAAGTTGTGTTCTTAATCACTGTGCTGTACTGTTTGCCTCCCTTGTGTTGAAAGAATGAATGATATGTTCTCTCTCACAATGGGGAAAGTGTAGTATTAGCTGATCTGTGCTTGAAGACATTCTCTGAGGTGGAGAGGAAGGGGCTCGGAGTGGGGACTCTCTTAACCAGCTTTACCAACAAAACAGATACATGCAACGCACTGTCATTCACAGAAATTTAAAAATACATGCTCAGAAAGCAATAAGTCACAGTTTAGGAGAACATATTCAAGCAAAATGATATATATTAAACTCATTGTAATGGTTGGGTGAGTAGGGCTGAAAGACGAGATAAATGTATAAGACAAGGGAAGGGAGCTTATTAAATGCCCAATGATGATAACGTGGCATGAATTAAGAAATATAATGAGTGCAACCCTTTGCATCTGAGCATTTCTCCTCCTCCCTGAAAAAGAATAAGAGCCAGGGCAAGGAAAAAATAGGTTAAGTTAAGACAAGGTTTGGAATGTCAAGGATGACATGAGTGAGTGCTTCCTCATGTTCAGAAATCATTTTGTGGTCCTAGAATGGAGGGACTTCAATGCAAACATTAGCTACACGTAGGCATTAGGTTAGCTTCTTCAGGCACTTAGTTTTTGCCAGAGGATAGATTCGAGGTGCTGTTGTTCATACACTAAAGGAGAAATGGTCTCAGAATGTATAAGCTGGAAAGGACAGAGTTATATTACAGATAAGAAAACCAAAGTTTGGAGTGGTTGAAGGACTAACCCAAGATGGCACTTCTTGGTTTGCAACAAGTCCCTCGTGACAACCCAGTTCTCTTCTCACCTATCCATGCAGCTTCTGCGGGCTCCTCAGCCTCAGTGGTCTCCAGACAGCCCCTACACAGTGATGCTTCTGGTGTGGGACTAGGGATGGATTCGTCTGATAAATTTGTTTCCTCTTCCCGACCTTGACTCAGAAGAGACTTGAGTTTGGAAAGTTCTCTGTAGATGCTGATGGTGGTGATGGTCAACATCAAGGGAGATGTTTTTCAACTGTTCACACATCTCGGTAAGGACAGAGCTTTGTACTACTTGCTATGGATTGTGGTGGTTTTTCAATGTTATTCTAGTGTTAGATCTGCTTTTAACTGGCTGTATGAATGTGAGCCTGTCACTCTTATGTTGGCCTTCTTGGTTTGTACAAAGTTAAGGGAGGGGGTTTTATATTCTCCAAATAGCCTTCTAGTGAAGGGTTCTATGGCCAAGGCTCTTCTGGGACTCCAGGGCTAACACTCTTCACCAAGGCAGGCATGGGAACACACATACTCACCAAATGTGCTCCGTGTAGCTCTTCTGCATTTCAGCTGCTCAGTCTTGCAGGATTCCTGTGGCATTTCCCCCATAAATACACAGTGAGATGCTCACCAAGAGCCATGTAGGGACAGGCAGTCCTTACCTCCCACACACTACCATCTTACTGGGAAAAGAATAACAACAGGCAGATCGAAGTACACTAAGTGCTAATCCAGGACCGGCAGTGTGAGTGCCGTGGTTGTTTATACTACATCAAATCTGGCTGTGAGAGCCTGGAGAAAGCGTCCCAGAGGAAGAGAGATTTAAGCTGGATTTTGAAGGGATGTAGGATTCTGACAGCAAAGACAATAATGTGCAACAATATAGGTGAAAGTCACAAATAGACCAGAGACACAGTCCAGGGGGCGCAAGGCTTGCTGGGACATCTGCAAGGAACTATCTAGAGGGGAAGATGATGGTGTTGAGATCTCAGTTTCCAGATGAGTGTAGACGAGGGAGGGGACCAACTGAATGAGTTATTTATAGCAGATTTTGGTCAGTGAGCATTTGACTGTGTATCTAAGACTGAAAGTATGAGAGTGGGACTTAACAAGAGTGTTTTGGAGGGGACCCAAAAGCAGAGTACAGCTGCGGCGGGGGAATCCTCATAAGCTGGGCACTGCCTGGGGAAAGAAGGTACGTATTTGTAGCTCCCTGACCATTTGAATGTAGGCCTAACCTCACCAGGAGTTACGACAAAGGCAGGAAGAGGACATCCAGCCTACTAAAAGACAATACAAAACTATTTGTGAAAAAATAGATGACTATTTGAGAATTATGAGGTGAGCGGAGATTGTTGCAAGTCGGAACAATTTGAAGTGGCACCCTGACATTCGATGTTTCTTAACAAGCAGTAGTGACTCTATGAGAAGATGATGCTGCCAAGAGCTTTTTCTGCCCACGTTGAAAGCGTATGTGTCCTATCTGAACAATTACGTTTTGCACTGAATAAGCTTGTGAGTCAATACATACATAAATCAGTATCTTTTCAGACACAACTTACATTGTGTGTCCCCCTGGAACTTAGAATAATTCCCTTTTATATGGTTATTTATAGCTATAGCTATAGATATGGAAAGGGATATAGACATAGATGTGGATAGGGGTAGGAATCAATATGGGCACACATATATCACTATATACATATGCATATACATATACATATACATATACATATACATATACATATACATATACATATACATATACAAGTAGGTAGGTAGATAGATAGATGTAATTGGATACAGACTGGAAAGCTAGGTTGGGAACAAATTGTAAGGGACCTTGCGTGCCTGGCTAAGAAATTGGGACTTGCTGTTTGGACAACAGGAAACCACTGATATGGTATTTGGACGAGGATTTTATTCATTAGGCTCCTGTCTGCTTTTTGGAAGCTGAAGATGAGTTATTAACTATAAAATAGGGAGTGGGAAGTTGAGGAGAGCTTCCTGTGAGGCCAGATGGACCTGTCCTCGTAGCAGCCATCAGCCTTGCTTCAGGGAGTGGGGAGGCAGTGCTGGCACAGAAGCAAGCTTTGGGCTTTCTTCCTTGGCCTCATGGGGCCTCCCTTCGGCAAGAATAAAAAATCAAGTCCAAGTTGATGTGGCAAGCAGCATGCCTACTAATAACTAGCATTTGTATGACACTGGATAGAGGCAGGATGGTTGGACTCAACAGAACTCACAGATAATTGCCCATCTCTATAATTGCCTTTTATTTAGCAAGGAGCTACTTTTTATTTCTACAGAAGGGAAATGGTAGGAGAGAAACAAAACCACAATTGGACTACTTGAATTTTCTCTACATAATCTTCTGGAGACCATTACACCAATAATAATGAGAATCTCATATTTGTGATGCATTAGACAGCTAACAGCATGGTTTCAAATACATTATTTCTTTGGAATTTCACAGCACTGCTTTGTAACCATCAGGGTTTGTGGTTTCATTCGAGGATGGGGAAACTGAGGTTTGTTGCTTGGAGACGCACTCTCAGTGAGCTGCAGAGTTCCGATTCAAACTGAAACCTTCTGACCCCTAGTTCAGTGTTCTTTACTTTCCAGCACACGCAAAAAATGCAGCCTTAATTTTGATCCTGCATGAGGAAAGTTCTTGTTTAGTAGCTCATTCTGCTCCTCAGGCCTGGTGTTGCTGCTGATCGCCAACAAAACTGGAGTCAAAGGCCAAGGCGTGATTCGACCCCCACCTGCCAACAGCGGTTTCCGTCAGGGAGTACACCTCCCCACGCGCACATTCTTATTTGCACAGAGAGGATCTTATCACAGGGACATCTTTGTTCCAGTCCCTGCTTCCGTGTTCATTTGCATACAGAGAAAACGGTTTGAGATTTGCAAAGTCCAGCAGAGCATTTCCTTGTTTCATCGCTGGCATTTGTTTTGACCTGTTGATCTACCTGTTCTTTAAAACTTGAGTCTAGGAGTGGAACTGGGAAATTGTTTGAAAAAGTGTTGAGGGTATAAAAGGACCCAGCTGAGTGTTTTTAATAGGGAAAGATATCCTGACAATGTCACCATATCAGCTCCCTTGTTTATTGAGGCGGGAACAAAGCTGTTTCAAGACCAGAGGGAGAGACTGATTGGTTTTCCCTCAAAGTAGGGTCGTTGAGTTATCACTCTTTTCATCTTGCCCTGTTCTTGGCCCAGCCCATAGAAGATACTTAGTACACGCCTGCCTACAAAGGACTGAGGACCCAAGTAACCTGCTTGCTCATCCCCTGCATTGCTGGGTTCCATTCCTGATCATGATTTAGGACTTTGAATAGCTTCGAATATCACTCTAGTTTGAAATTAGATATATACCAATCCAGATAAGGCCATGGGATGAGGTCTCTCCTCTGAACCAGCTCCAGGGGAGGTGTGAAAATTGTTCTATTTAGAAACAGCTACTGACAGTTTCATTTTCTCCCAAGGCTCCTACACTCATTGGAAAAGAGGGTGTCAGATGTTTTCAATCCCATGCCCCCTCTTTAGGGTGTTGGCACTTTGCACCTTACTAAGCCCATGAAATGACCATGCTAGTCTTGCAGATGCGATGATGCCCAGAGGAGCTGGGCGGTGCGGACCAAGGACACCGGTGTTCACGAAGCCAGGAAGACAACTGCTTTCATTCTCCCAGCCCGCACTCGCCCCCATTACCCTCAGAAAAGAGATGCTCAGGGCTAACCCGTGAGTTTTCTGGAATGCCTACTCCTCAGCTGAGAACTCTGAAGTAGTGCTTCCCAAAGTATAATCTGTGGTGTAACGCGAAGGGTATCACTTCATCTGTCAAAGCCTTGGCTTTCTCCTCTGTGAAATATGGACAATCGGAATGAATGAGGTTTCTTGAGAATTAAATGCCATAACGCCTGTGGAGAGAACCTGCCCAGGGCTGGGCTCCCGGAGCTAGAAGTTTCCCTCTTCTTCCTTCTCAATGACTCGACAGATGCAGCCATTCCTAGAGTTCTTGTAGCATCTTTCCACCTTCTTCTCTACCTGTTGGGCTTCTTTGCCTCAAAATCCCCTCCAAGTCCCACTCCCGCTGTGACCATTTTTGGAAATGTCTGTTTGCCTTGTGAACTTCACAGGTTTTTTAGAGCAGAGTATCCCTGGCTGAGCTTAAGTGAAGAATGGGCACGTGGGACCCCGAGGTGTCCTCAGGGGAGGTACATGGGAGGAGACCCCAGAAGGGGAACCAAAGTAGAACCTTTTAGGTGCTAAAACACTTGAGGGGCACAGGGACAAGATGGCAACAATGGAGGGGGACCCAGCCCAACCCCTCTGGAAAGGGGCAGGACCCTGCCATTTCTGTATGTCTGAGGGGAATTGGCTGCTTTGAGGTTCATGGGGGATGGAGGAATGCAGCTCTTATGCGCAGCATTGGGAGAGCAGACTTGGGGACCCAGGAGCACAGGCCCTGGGCAGGGCAGGCTTTCCCCAGGGGTGACCCGGTGGACACCCAGCACGGCTCAGTGGGACAGCAAGCCCAGAACCGTTCATAGCCATGAAAGACATTCCCCGGGGGCTCTGAGAAATACTTGGGGAGGCTTTTGAGAGGATTTTACATAAACAAAAGGAAAGATGAGACAGCAGATTTTATAACATTCATACTCACCAGCTGATTCTGCTTCTGAATCATGCAAACTGGCCCGCTGCATAACGTCGACTTACTGGGAAGCAGAGTGGATGGGGGCTGCATAGGTTCGTGGCGCTCCCCGTTCAATATGGGTTGGCTAATGCAGCATTTGGTGTCTGAAACTCCAGGGCCTTCTAGAGTTTGGACTACTTAATATTGCTTGAAATTCAAAGGAGAAAAAAAAAGAGAAGAGAACATTTTACTGCTTACCAGGATTTCATCGTTACCAACAGGTCCTGTTCCGAAATTCTATCCCCAGCCCCAACCTCAGGGCCTGGCTCACTGTTTTCTCTCTTCCCCGTGACGGCTAATGGTCATGGGGGATTCCTGCAGAAACGGGTTCATCTGAAACTGTGCAGAGAAACACCCGATGACTTCACGGTGCCATTAGGTTAAGAGAGAGTTTTAACCTGTCTGTTTCTGACTAAACAGAACTAAAGCTAAGGCTGTGATCAAGGGTTATTCATTCTAACCCTATTTGTTCTTGGCTGTTGGTGAATTCACATCTTTAGGAGTTATTAAAACCATTACTGTTAACATAAGAGGTAAGGGACCTGAACTTCCCCAAAATTCTGAATGATGCCTTGAATGTCTTTAGTTTAGTTTTGTTTTTTGGGGGGGAGTAGGATGTTCAAGTGCCAAGGCCTTACTTCTGGAGTTAAGTTACTGAACTTGAACATTGCCTGTCTGCCTCCTTGAGGTCCTTGCCAGCCAAGAAGCCAGCTGGGAAGTCTGGCTGAGCCTGTGGGTCGGTGTTTGTCGTCGCCCAGCCTTTGCTAGTGGCTTGAAGAGCTCACACTGTGGCCACAGAATGGGCAGCATTTACTCACTGGTGCCAGGTCGCCTCCAGGCTGGATGGCTGCCTGACAAGTGTCCAAAGAACTGGCTGTGCCCTTCCTACATCCCAGGCATGGGGCAGGCTGCCCTTCTTTCTCTCTCCTGAGGTAATTTCAGTGTTTCCTGTAGCCAGCAGCTTGCCTAACTCACTCTTCTCCAAACCTTTTAGATGCAAATGGCAGGGAGGATGCTAGGTTCCCGGGGGACCCCGCTGGTGGCCTGTTGTGTTGTCACCTTCTGTTACCCAGGTGCGTGGCCTGGATTTCATTCAATATCCCCCGTGTCCCTGGCACAGGGGGAATCTCAGTGTGGTCTGCTGGGCCGAGCTGGCTTCCTGCTTGTGAGCGTGCTATGTTGGCAAGATATTTCTGCTCAAGAGGCAGCCAGTGCCCCCTGGCTGAGGCTTGAGGTTCCCTTTTGTTTCTAACTACACACAATTGTCTTCTGACCGGCTGATTACACAGTGTGTTTTCTCATGCTCTGTAGCTCTGGCCAGAGAAATACCAGTGACCTGTTCTTTCCTGAAGCCCTTCTCACTCTGGGAGTCCCTGGGCGAAGCTCACAGGGGCCAATCAATAAATATTTGTCCAATGAACTGGAAAAATGGAACAGCTTCCAGATCACTTAACCCACTTACAAACATTCTCCATGTGGGCTCTCAGTGAGTCTGGCTTCACCAGAAGCTGCACTGAAAGGGTACTGCGAAGCCCGGAGACTTTCCTTTCTGTGTTGCCCTGGCGCAGTGAATGAGTCTTTGGAAGGCTGGATGGAATAAAGCCGTGTGGCAGAGTGCTGTGGGGTCAGGGGACGTTGGGAAGGTCGGGAGGTGACATTTCTTTTCAACAGTTACCATGTGCCAGGCTCTGAACAAGGCATATTAGGGGCATTATTTCACTTTATATACACAGCAGCCTCGAAAGGAGGAGATATTGCCCTGCTTTAGGGACCAGGAAACTGAGGGGAAGTCACCTGCTTGAGGTGACACAGGTGGTACAAGTCAGGGCTGAAGGTAGGAGCTGTGGCAGAGCCTCTGCTCTTCCCACAGCCGGTGGCTTCTGGTCTCACCAGGACATCAGGATGAGCCAGGCCCTCCGGGAGTCCTCGCTCCAGACTCTTCAAAGAGAGATTCCATCACGATCAGCATGGCACCTTGCATTTGTGTAACACTTGGACATCTACAGAATGACTTAACACCCACCACTTCATTTGCTTCTCGCAGTGATTTAGTGAGGTATTAGCTGCACATCACCAATGAGAAACTGAGGTTTAAAGAGACAAAGAGAGTTTGTTCTAGAATTCAGCACTCAGGGCACCTGATTGTGAATCTAGAGCTCTTTTCACTGGGTTTCAGAGACAACAAAGCACTTTGATTAAGTACCATGGAAAAAAAGTTCAATACGGCTTTAATTTTAAATACAGAATACAGGCTGGATGCTCCATAAGTCAGAAACTCTGTGATTCACTTTCGTAACCCCATATCTATCTGTGCGGGGCTTGTTGCAGGTGATGGATCTGTAACTGAAGGTGTCCGTGTCCCTGGTAACTGTGATTCACCTGTCTCTGCTGAACGGGTCACAGTCTTTGCTGCGGACCCATTCCTTAACTGTGTCTGAGTGTCGCCTTCACTTACGGTGCCACAGTCAGTAACGAGAGTGGAGCCGTACACGTATCTTAGGGGTAGAACCCTATTTCTCAAAGAAAATCTTAGGTAGAATCTTGACATAGTAAATAACTTTTAACAAGTGGTACCAGGTCGGACAACTTACATCTTCAGCATTTGATGAAAGACAACTTAGTGGGAGACTCCTGTGACCCACCAGTGCCCTCGTAGGCTTCCAAAGTGCACAGCCTGAAGATCACGAAGTGAAGTCGATTTTTAGATTATATGTTTAGATTAATGTAGATCACTTATTTCTAAATTATAAGTTATTGATTTGAATAATTTATTCATATTGAATTACTTTTAGAAATGATTAGATGACTAGAGTGCTGTTCATTTCCTCACCTTGTGAAACGCTAGGCTGCTAAGTGGGGAGAAGGCACCAGGAAAGAAGAGATGGCAGAGGAAGGGTGGGTGCCCTTTTCTGGAAGTCCGTGTCTCATACATTGTGGATGGAAAGATTTGGGAAGACTGAGTCCCAACTCAACGCTGAGTGGTAGGTATTGTGCATGTCAGATAGGATTTTTAGGTGCAAACAGCAGACTCCACCCTGGCGAGTGTAAGCACTGAGAGTTTCGTTAAAGGGTATGTGCAGCTCACAGCATCGTTGAGAGGAGCGCCTCCGAAAGCCGCCCTGCAGAACCCAACTGCCAAGGGTGCTGTTGCCTCTGCAGGGTGAGAGAGTACCGTTTCCAGAATTGCATGCCTTTGACAGGGTCAGCAGTCACCAGACCCAGAAGCCACAGAGAAAGCCATCATTGTAGCAGCTGGCTCTGGGAAGATGCCTCCCTACCCTGATGCCCATCGGAAAAATGAATGTCTTGCACTCAGCCTTTCTTCCTACCTCATTCAGTTCACAGCTGAAGGCTAATACAAGTGCAGTTCAATGGTAGAGCCCAAATCATGCCCAGAAGCTTTACCACTGGGGAGCCTGAGAAACCCACCATCGACAGGAGGGTAGGAATGAGTGTTGAGCAAGTTAATCCCTAGTAATGCCACGATCTACCACGTTGGTGTTCAACATCCACACACACCTTCCCCTTCACTTAAGTTTCCCAACAACAGCAATAACGGATGTCTCTGCTTAACCTAAGATATTAAGTTGTATCATATGAGGTGGCTGAGCTTTGACTTTTCAACCTAAAAATGGCAAAAGTAGATGGTTTCATAATAACTGGCTCACGTATGGCCACACACACACACACACACACACACACACACACACATTTGCCCTCTCTTTAAAGTCTAATTGGTCAAAGCACCCATTTCTGAGTAATGGTTTTTCCTCCTTTAGTTCATTTACAATCCAACGCTATTATCCTCTAAACTAAGGGGTAAATGAGAAAGACAGCCTTTGCGATCACAACGGTAGGAGAAACAGAAGAGGATAAAAGAAATGAGAGACAGAGGGAATGTAGTAAAGTAAGTATGGAGTGCTGTCACAGTTCTCCTTTCTATACATGGGCAAGCAAGGTCACGGTTGGGATTCTCAGTTTCTCCCCTCTGCTACCAAGGCATGTGCTCTCAGCCCATGCCTCGGTCAGTCAGGGCTCTTAACTTAGTGGAGTGTCCTAAACTGTTATTCCCGAGGAGTCTAGCCCGTGATGGTCTTGCCTGTATGGGGTTGCTTCCACCTTTATTCATTAATACCATAGATATGACCGTTTTAACAGGTGGCCCAGAGAATCCCCTGCATTCCAGACCTATTTCTCCCCACCCCTATTGGGTAACAACAGGCTTTTTCCACCTTGATCACCAAGACCAATCACCCTGGCTACAAAATAACTCTTCCTCCACCCCTATTGTTTTGATGGCATGAAGAGCCCTAAGTAGCTCCATGGAAGTCTCAACTTCTAGTTCAAAGGGACAATTATGCTGTCCCCTGGTGAAGGATGAGTTCTGAAGCTGCAGAGCTCAAAGTCTCAGGTGCCGGAAGCAGATATCTTGCAAATGGGTCATCAGATCTAGGAATGAGAGATATTTTGTGCTTAGTTCTATGGCTATGCATTCTGGCTATGGAAGAAACATCACTAATCATTTTTTGCTGATCTGGAATATAGACCACATCCCACAATCTTGCTAGTCACTGCTCCCAGCTCACACTTCACTGGCCATTCTCTCATTCTATGAGGTTATCTGGTTCTAGATGAAGAGCATATGGTAAGACCAGTGAATCCGGTGAGTGTGATCACATGGCCTCACTTCTTTTCCCATAAAACAACTTTCTTTGAGAAAAGCAATACTGTGTGGGGCGAATGAGTAAGTCCATAGAAGACGCTGAGTCTTCGTGGCAGAAGCATGGCAGGCAAGGGAGACAAATACGTCTGGAACAAGAACATATGACAGTGAGCACAGATGCTATTCAATAACCCAACAAGCAAACCTTCCAAAATTATTTCTCCACATCTAAACACAGAGTGTAGAGTTTGCTGAAGACAGCTACAGAAACTCAGGACAGTTGTGCACATAGGTCCCTGACTGAGAGACACACTGTCTCAGGTGGATCTCCAATGATGGGCCAGCAATTTCATTCTTGTCCTCAGCCAACCCTTCCTCCATTCATTTATGCTTTTTCAAACATTTCCCACATTCTCAACTCAGCCCTTTCCCTCTTATGCTCAGAAGATGAACTCTCCTCCTGTCTAAGAAAAGAAGTTGAAGCTGTTGGGTTAGAGCTCCCATATATCATGTTGCCCTGGGCTATTTTTACCCCCTAGATTCAGAAAATAAGTTTAAGACTAAAAACTCCACCTAAGTTCTTAATTCTCATCTCTTCTGGATTCTTGCTCTATTAATTCTCTGTGCTGCAACTTTCAACCTCTCTGTGGCCATAGGCTCCCAGCACCCATGTCGTTAATAAGCTCCAATTTAACCCATTTTAAAGCGATCCTAACAATAAGGACTGTGAAAAACTGGGGGTGGATCTTTTCTTAATCCCACATGGTTCTCTAACTACCTGACTCCTCTCCTCTAGTTAAGGCTTTTCAAAATAAGAGTCTGTCCCAAAGTCTGCCTTCTCCCCTCTCTTTAACTCCTCAGTCTATATGTAATCAGGTTTTTATTTCCTCTCTTCTCTAAAATTGCTTAGGTCGCAAACTTCAGGCTCACAGCTTAGTGGTCCAACTCAATGGGCACCTTTATCCTGATCTCATTGGCCATCCCTGCGGTGCCTGGCAATGTTGACTCCTCCGTTCTCCCTCTTCCCATCACTTTGCGACTCCACAGTCATCTGGTTTCCCCTTATTTCTCTTCACTCGTGTGGCTTATCTTCTGCCTACCTGAATCTTAAATGTATTTAAGGATTTCAAGGACTTCAAGGATTGCCACTCCCTGCCCTTTTCTCTTCTTCCTCTTGTAGTCCCTGAGCAACCTCCATCCACTTCAGAGTTGTTGAGTGTTTTATTCCACCTGTTTCTGCATGGTGATGACCCTCAAGTCTATGCTTTTGGCGCAGGCTTCATTTATGGATCCAACTGCCTGTAAGTCATCTCCAGATTAATGCCTCATAGGCACCCCAAACTCAACAAGGCTCAGAGTGAAATCATCTCCCTTAACACTGCTTCCTGCCCTGCTAAGGACCAGTGATGTTGTCAGGGAAATCACAGTTGCAGCTTAGGATGAGGTGGTGGAAAGTGTGGAGGGGAAAAACAAGTGAAAAGGCTTTGGTTTAAAAAGGAACAGTAGTCTAGAGGCTCTAGACTCTAGGCAGTCTATAGGCTCGAGGACACAGGCTCGAGGACACAGTCTTGTGGACACAGGCTCGGGGACACAGTCTTGAGCATACAATCTAGAGGACACTGATTCAAAGGCACACACTGAAGCACACAGGCTAGAGGACACTGGACCCAGGACATATTCTAGAGGACAAACTCTAGATTACACGGTCAAGGAGACACAGGCTCAAGGACACAGTCTTGTGGACACAGCCTGAACAGCACAGAATCGACAGAAGAACTGTAAGAGGAGGAGCACTTCTGAAGGAAAGGCTTAGGCTGCGGCCGAGGATGAGTTCAGGGGGGGAAGAGCAGAGGCTTCGCACTGGAGCAGCGACTGGAGACTTCACGGACTGGAGGGGCAGTGGCCGGGAGGTCATCTGGCAGAGCGAAGTGTGGAATGTCTAGAAAGCCACCTCGCTGTGCAGTGCTGAGAAAGTGAAGGGTGGTGATCACGTGGGCGCAGGTGTCTAATGAGATTCCATGGTGGAAACACCGAAGACTCAGGATGTTGGGCCGATTTCCATGAAACTTTCTGAGAAGGGCCAGGCCCATGGAAAGGGCTGAAATTCACTGGGCGGGGCCGTTGTTCCGTATGGGAGCCTTGACTCTCTAATGAGGGCGTGGCTCTTTGAAGGCAAGTAGCATAGCACTTGCATGTTTCCACAACTCCTGTAGCACCTGATGGTGCGCCAGACACATTGAAGGTCAGGAGTTAACCAAATAATGGTGCCTGTTGAATTCCTAACACTTGTTACCTATCACCTCTTTGGTTTTTTTCCCCGGAGCCAGTTACATTTGCCCTCAGAAGTGGGGAAAGGCTGAGAGTGGAAACTTTATACGCAGGAGAAGAGAAAATATTGAGTACTTGAGAATTTCATTTTTGTAAAATTAACTGAAAGGCATTGATTTAAGATGGGCTCTTATTGAAAAACACACTGAAAAACGGAAAAGCGCCATGCATCTTCCAGTGTTTTATTTGCAGTATTAAATTCTGACAGCAGACAAAAGTATCCAGGAAAATTATAGCACATCCTCCTACTACTGTCAGGTCATCCGCCTGTGACCCTGAGAACAGAGTCAGCCATCCTCACAGAGGAGTTGTTGTTGCCTCTTGAATCACTTCTTTGTCACCATTTGAATGGTGTGTCACATCCATGGAGCGCCGATGGCATTTTCTTGTACATGGACAGCGTGGAATTTCACTTTGCTTATTCCCCGTTACTAGGTTGGCTTTACTGGCCTGGCAGCCTACTCTTGTGCTGCCCAAAGCAATCGGCATAACTCTGTCAAAGGTGAGATCAGTTTCTGATTTTTATCTCGAAATTGTGAAAGGAGAGTTGGCATGCAAGAGACCGAGTCCCTCCTCTAAATGTGTGTGAAATGCCCTGCAAGGTGAGAAGTGATTTTATTTTATTAATCATGGGGCAAGGGACTTTAAACAACAGAGCTGGTGGGTGGATGGTGTGATACCAGTTGCAAATGAATTGCACAGTTAAGAGTTACCGCTCTGTTATGTTCTCTGGAGCCCATTTCCTCTCCCCTGTTCGAGCAGTCTGTCTGACCACCGGCTGGGCTGCTCCCAGGGAACTGCGATGTTGGCGTTGAGACCCTGGACAAATCGTCTAGTGGACACGTTGTGTCCCGCCCCAGAACTCTTGAATGCTTGGGGTCCTCATGACCCTCCAAGTCTGCTAGGATAGGGCAGCTTTAAATGGAATCTTGTCCCGGGAGAACTGCACTGTGATGCAATCTAGGCCTTAATCCCAAGAGACCAAGCCCTTCTGGTGCAATCTTCAGCCCTGTTCGGATATTAAGAAACGCATGGGGGACAGAAAGGTCTCCCAGCCTCCTAGAGTCACACTGTGTAATTCTGACCTTAGTCATTTTGGCTTCCACTTGGGAAATCTCTTCAGTTCAGGTCAACAAGCCCTTTCCCTTCTTCCCTCCCCATCTCTCTCCCTCCCTCCCCCCTCCCTCCTGTCCTTCCTTCCCTGATCTGTGCCAGACAATAGGCAAAGAGCTAGAGATGTGTAGGTGAGTAATATCAAAGTTTTAGCTTTTTAGGACAAGATAACGTTTGTAACTAAAGAAATCATGACACCATTAATGTCTAATCAGTGTCATTACAAGATACATAAACCAGGGGGCTATTTTGGCCCAGGGCCTCTCCTTTGAAATGGCCAAAAGACACAACGCCCCAAACAATAAACAGGCACTCGCGAGTGATACTGACGAGTAACGCTGTCCATGTCCAAACCAATGTGGAAGGGAAGCACCAAGTCCCTTGGAGCTTGTGGATTGGGGCCAGACCAGTGCAATCCACCCTCAAATGTTTATTGTTTGTGATATGTATGCAAAGGACAACCTTCCCTCTAGGAGCTCATGAGTAGGTTCAAAGGTAAAGAAGTAAATACATGAAAAAGTAAATAGCAATACAACTATGAACTGATGCTATAGAGTGGAGCTTGCTCACCACTCCCCAAATTCACATGGAAACTATTTCTCTGATGTGATGGTATTTGGAAGGGGGGCCTTTGGGAGGTGATTAGTCCTTTTACAGAAGAGACCCCAGAGAGCTCCCTTGCCCTTCAACCATGTGAGGACACAATGGGAAGACGAACATCTGTGGACCAGGAAGTGGGCCTTCACCAGACACCAATTCTGCTGGCCCCTACCTTGGACTTCACAGCCTCGGAAAGGTGAGGAGCGAATTTTGTTGTTTGTAAGCCACCCAGTCTATGGTACTCTGTTATGGCCGCCTACGTGGACTTAGACAACTGAATTCTCATAGGGCGATATATGATCCCACGTGGTGTGAGCGGCTAAGGTGATATATTATCCCATGTGGTGTGAGCGGCTAAGGTGATATGTGATCCCACGTGGTGTGAGCGGCTAAGGCGATATATGATCCCATGTGGTGTGAACGGCTAAGGCGATATATGATCCCATGTGGTGTGAACGGCTAAGGCGATATGTGATCCCATGTGGTGTGAGCGGCTAAGGCGATATATGATCCCATGTGGTGTGAGCGGCTAAGGTGACATATGATCCCATGTGGTGTGAGCGTGAGTGGCAGAATCTCCTCTGAGCTAGAAGAAGGGAGCAGTGGGATTAATTAGATGATTCCCTTAAACACTGGTTTGGGATCCACCAGTGTATGAATCTGACAATAAGCACTTTTAGGTCAGAGTTTTCTCATCTAAACAGGTTTTCTTCTCTTCCTCTGATTGCATTAACATCAAAAACAATTCAAGAGCAACAGCTATGTGGAATTAAAGATTAATTATTTGCAATAACAACTATGATATATTCCCTGCATCTTATATGCAGGACACATGTTGAGAATATTGGCTAGTGAATTTATGAAATATATTGAAACTTCTTTACTCGTAAATAGGTTCTGAAGGTCATTCTTTATTTTTTAATGTAATTTTATTATGGTATTTAAGTGTGTAACACAGTATTGTTGACTATAGATGCAATGTTATATAGCAGGTTTCCAGAACTTATTCATCTTGCCTGACTTCACACCCACTGATCAGCAATTCCCCATCTCCCCTGCCCCTCAGTTTCTGAAAACCACCATTGCACTTGACCCTTAAGGTCATTCTTAAATCTACTTGTTTGCAAGTTCCAAGTGTCTCCAAACAAACAACATTTAACAATTTCTCCTCACTTTCAATATTCTTATCTCTATATTTGTTTTCTTAAAAAGTCCTTCTGTCCTTACCAGGATCTTCAACACTCTTAATATTTCTGATTATGCCAATCACGATGTGGTTAATACTATTGACCTCTCATCTCCCACCCTCTCACTCCTATAGGTTCTGCATACTCAGTATTCTACCCCTGCCTCTTTCCTCTTCCCACCTCCTGAGCTTCTTCTGCTGTATCTCTGTAATTCCTGGTCCATCATCAGCAAAATCCCACCGAGCCTCACCTGAGATCTCGTGAGGGCAGTGCTTCCCCTGGAGGCCCTCAAGGGGAGATTATTTTTCATCTGTAATCTTTGTATCACTCGTCCTGGAGGAGAGCTGGTGTTCTTCGCAAATCCCCTGGCCTCTTAAAGCCCTTTCCCCCGCCTCCTCCCCAGGCACATCCAGCTTTGAGTCTCATTTCAGATTATGTCACTCAAACCCCGTCTTTGTTGCTGCCACGTGTGAAGGCGGTCACTCCCCCTCACTTCTCACAGATTTGAGCTCCTGGTTGGTTGTCACTCTCTCCAGTTTCTCTCTTGCTTTAACGTTTGGTGATATCAGGATTTTTGTACATGGTCCTCCCAATGCCTGGCTTCTCAGTTCTGTGACCTCCTCTCCTGCAATGCTCATGTCACACTCCAGGTCTGGTCATCGCCAACAAGTGCGACTCCCTGTATTTGAAGCTCACGACCCCCCCTCGCACATTATCACCTCCTATCTGTCCAACTCAGTCTCCCTAGTAGCCTAATTCCAAGAGTTCGCAGCCCTACTAGAACTTCCCTTCACTTTGTCCTACGTGTGTTTGCTGTTCTTTATTCCCTTGGTGTCATCTTTTCCCTCCTTATCTACATATATCTCAAGGTTAATCATTGCTAATCACGCCTTGAAAATCCTCAGCTCTCTTGGCCTCTCTTACAAATTGCTAGTTTGACGAAGACCACAACCCTGTTCGTACCTGCTCCCCACCTACATCGGCGTCTGTGCAACTGAACATGGCTGGAGAAAACCCCTCAGCTTCACTGGTGTCGGGTTAAAGTCGTGACTACAGTCCCCAGTGAGGCCTCCAATACTCTCAGAGAAATACAGCAGAGCACACTCCCATTACCCTCTCAGAAGCCTAAACAATCAATCAGTCCATGATTTCTCTTTTTTCCACAACCCTCCTATCTCATGTCGCTCTCAGCGGATGACCTTGTTTCTTATTTCCCGAGACGACTTAGCAGTCAGAAGAGAATGGCTCCCGACAACTCTAAAACTCCACCTTCCTCCTCCCCACGTTGGTACTCCTGTGCCCTGCCTCCCCACCTGCCAGAGAAGGCCTCTGCTCTCATCTAAAGGAAATCCCTTAGTCTGTACACTAGATCTAATCCCTCTTGCTTTTTCAAGGTTACAGTTTTAGAATGTTCCACCTCCTTCACATCACCATTTTTTCTCTCTTAAAAACACGGTCTTCTTTGAATCCCATTTCTCTCACCAGTTGTTACCCCATTTTGGCTCCCCGTTGCTGCAGAATTCCTTGAAAGAATGTCTGTGCTTACTATATCCAATCTCTCCACCCACATTCTCTCTTCAACTCTCTCAAGGCAGACTTTCGTACGCCGTACTCATCAGAAGAAGCTCTCGTTAAAGCCATAGTGCTGAATCTGGTGGCCAGGACTGCTGCTCACCTTAGTTGACCTACCAACAGCATTTGACACAGCTGGCCACTCCCTCCTCCAGGGAACGGCCTCCTCAGTTGGCTTCCAGGAACCACGCACTCTTGCTTTTCCTCCTGTATCACTGGATGCTCCTTAGTCTCTGGTCCTTTGCAGGCCTCTCCTTTTCTTCCTGACACCGACTCACTTCCTGTTTCTCTTTTCTATGCATATTCCTTCCCTTGGTGGTATCACAAGTATCATAGCTTTAAAGATCATCTTATATGGCAAGCACTCCCAATTTTGTAAGTCTATCGCAGACCTTGCTCCAGGATCCCAAATTCAAAAACAAAACAAAAACAACTGCCTCTTGACACTGCCTCTTGGGACTTTGTGGAGTGTGTTCCAAACCTGAGCTCTAAGCCAGCTCTGCTCCAGGCTCCTCAATTTCAGTTGATAGCAGCCCCATCTTTCTTTTCTCTCATGCCCCAAATCTCCAAACCTTTACTGAAATGCTGACGTCTCATGAGGCCTACCTGGGTAACGCTATTCAAAACTGCACGCTATTGCCCCATTGCCTTGGTTGCCAGAGCCTTCACCTCCTTTTAGCATAGTACGCAATTTACTTATTGATCATGACTCTCTATTCTCACCCTCATTGCTACCTAAATTATAACTCCCATGAGGATAGAGCCCTTTTTCCTGGGCTGGTAATTCCTGCAGCCCATGCATCTAGAATACTGCCTGACTTGTCTGTAGTGTGTGCTCAGTGAATCTTTGTCAAATGAATGAATATAAGCAAATGAAGTCACAGTGGCCTATGCCAATGGCCGAGGATGAAATAATCTTACATGACCACTGATGTTGTCTGTTGGTAGCACACAGTGATATGACGTTGCTGGGAGTGACTCTTGGTCTATGAGACTTTGAATGTTGAAGCTTGTAAGTAGGGGAGCTTCTGTGATTCTTTCAGATGAAGTTGAATAAAATCAACCTCAAAATCAGTGAAGAGGGGGGCTCAGTTCCCTTACCTTATGTTCATTGAAAGTAACGAATGGTATATTGTTCTTGAGCCTACAATACTCACAGACATTTATGAGTATTACCGTTCACTGCATAGGGTACTGAGTGCTGGGCTGTGGGTTTATTTGCTCTCTCACCAGCCCAGGGTCAAGTGCTGATGGTCACTCCGTCCCTCCCTGTCCTTTTCCAGGTGTAGGGCTCATGGATATTGTGATGGTCTCTGAGGAGTGGGCTACAGATCTGGAGGAATCTGTGGGCTACTGAAGGAGTGACAGAGTGGAGCCAGTGGGCCACCTCTCACGTGTGTTGTTTACAGTCTATTGCAGGCCACCGCTCTGAGCCAATAACTGAACCCGTTCTGGTTGTCAGAACATGTGACCCCTGGAAATTTCCGATCAATGATTTACCTCTGCCTGATTGTGACTCTCTCAGATGCCACCTTATGTTTGTCTGTAGTGACTGATGAGAGTGATTCACTCAAACAGGTGACCTGGCTAGAGGAACCCCCAGAATTCTTTAGCTTAGGTTATAATTACCTTCTTGGTAAAATTCAGAATACACAGGGTCAGTTTTTTGCAGAAAAGGGAATCAGTTGATATTCCCAGCAGTACCCACTGTGGACAGGAGGTTGAGCGTTGGGCACACCCAGACCTAGGGGCCCGGTTTGCTTGAGAACCAGATAGCCAAGTATAAGGCAGCCAAGGGGAGACAGAGGCACTGCCAGCCAGTGCTGGCATCAACATATCTGAAATTGGGGAGCTAGGAGAAGGCAGAGAGGGTCTGGAGACCTGCACATCACTGCCTATTCTCTGACCCCACACCTGTGGGCCGGAGTTTCTCAAATTGTAGTCTTTGGACCAGAACCACCTGGACACTGTGTTAAAGATGCAGGTCCTGAACCTAGAATCCTGATTTGGTCTGGAGTTTGCAATCTCCCAGGTAATTCTGTCCAGGGTACAGTTTGAGGACCATGTTTAGGCTGTGGCCTCACCTCCCCCTGCAGAGTGCCCTTGGTGGGCTTATCACAACTTTGGGCAGTGGCTGAATTCCAGGGGATGGCTCCCCAGTCTGTTCTTGGCAGCTCTGATTATCCCCAAGTCCACACACTCACAGCCCATCTGGTTGGCCCAAACCATCTAAAATTAGAACATCTGAAATGAAATTCCTCCTCTATTTCTCCAAACCCAGCTTCCCTCCCTGGCATACTTATTTCTTTTCCTCAATAACCAGCCTCACAAACTTTGAAATATTCTTAGATCCTCCTCGTCTTTTACCCCTCTGACCTCCTAACCAGTTCCCACATGGGCTATGTGATTCCTTCACTATATCTTTAGCCTTGATGGAATTCCTCCCTCTCCATTTTCTGTGCCAAGTTTAGGGCATCCTTCTCTCATGTTGACAGTGTGACTAACTGTCCTGGCATCCCTGAGACGGAAGGATGCAGGACTTTCCTTCCTAAAACGGAGAAGATCTTGGGAAAACTGGGATGAGCTGGTCATCCTACACCTGGACCACTGTAGTGGGGAGGAGCTCAACCTCAGCCACAGCCCACAGTCTCTCCTCTCCGCACATCCGTGCAGCCCCCACACCATCTCTGATTGAAGTCCCCCGTGCATACAAATTAATTCCTGTGGCATCCAAGGCCCCCCACAATCTGGCCCTCTCCGCTTACTACTGCAGTTTCATCTTCGGTTGTTTCTCTCCACCCACCCATTGCTCAGCGGAGCCAGCACTTCCATTGCACATCTTCATTTCTGGGCCTTCGTCTACGTCCTTTTCTGCTTCCATCCACTCTCTGGCCCCTTCTTAACCTTTTGAAACCTTACTCATCATTTCAGTCCCAGCTCAAATGCTTCCAGCTCTGAGACACCACGGTTCTGATCACCAAGCGGGAAGCAATGTCCATCCTCTCAGCTGTGACCATGACTCCCTCCTACCACACAGGTGGCGTTGATGTGTATGCCTACTTGTTACCTATCTTTTTTCCTGCCTGACCCAAAACCCCCAAAGAGAAGGATATTGCTTGTTCATTTTTTTTT
>PVKM010011754.1:0-32743 GCA_004027735.1 Carollia perspicillata | reverse complement strand
GAGCAAGCGGGCTGGCTGGGGTCCCAGGGGCAGTAGCTGAAGTCCTGGAGGGATTTTCAGCAGCCAAGGGCGTTCCCCTGAGAAGTGTGGGGTCTAAACCCCAAGCTGTGCTCCCCAGCCTAACACCAGAAGTGGGAAAGTAACCCAAATAACATTGGCTGTGAAAAGCAGTGGGGTTTCTCTCTGCCAGCAGGAGACAGCTAGAGATGCAGCCACCCTCTTAAAGTGCCAGCACATAAAATTTCATTTGCAACCACTTACCCTGAGCTCCAGCTGAGGGAGGACAGAGTGGACCAGAGACGCATTAAGGGGAGTCTGGGGTTGGTGGCTCTGGTGAGCGCTGAAGGATCAGCTGTCAGGATTCCTGTGTTCAGTCATTTCATATACTACAGCAGCCATCTTTCCTGGGCAGAACACTCCCCACCAAGTAGCATCAGTCTGAGGAGAAGCATTAGCCCCGTCCACAGCAGTTACTCTGCCCCACCCTGTGAAGCTTAAGCCCTGATGCTGACGAGTAAAGCTGGAGGCAATTTCACTGGTTAAGCCTAACAGAAAGCCTGCAGGAAAAGGCGGATCTCTGGGAGTTTTGAAACTTATATGACCCTTCCCCAGGCCCAACGCTGTAAAACGTGGCCTTGAGGAACAGACTGGTTCTTTCTGCACACACCCAGGCCCAGTAGAGGGAGCCAGAAGATGAGGATTGCTGATCACTCGGAACAGGTTGCCCAGGGACAATCACAGGGTCTGACATAGGTCAGCACCCGAGTCTTTGCAGAGCTACCTAATACACAGAAATGAACACAAAGAGGCAGCCAAAATGGGAAAACAAAGATACTGGCCCCAAATGAAAGAACAAGAGAATTCTCCAGAAGAAGAACTAAATGGAATGGAGGCAAGCAATTTATCAGATAGAATTTAGAATAATGATTATAAGGTTGCTCAACGGCATGAAAAAAAGACAGAGAAACTATAAAAAATGACCAATCAGTAACAAAGAATGTAATATTGAAATAAGTAATAGACTAGAAGGAATAAACAGTAGGTTAGATGAAGCAGAGGATGGAATCAGCAATTTGGAAGACAAGGTAGAAAAACACCCAAGTAAAACATCAAAAAGAAGAAAGAATTAAAAAATCAGGAGCATTTAAGGGACCTTTGGGACAACATGAAGCATAACAACATCCACATCATGGGGATAGTATTGCAACAAAAGTTAAAGGGGTTGCTAGGAGGGCGAGGAGGAGGAAGAGGAGAAAAAACCCGAGAACAATAGTTAAGAAAACAAATGGCAATAATGTAAATGACTAAAATGCTCCAATCTAAAGGCACAGGGTAGCTGAATGGATAAGATAACAAGACCCATATATATGCTGTCTCAAGAGATCCATGTCAGAACAAAAGATATACACAGAAACTAAAAGTAAAGAGATGGAAAAAGATATTTCATGTAAATGGAAAAGAAAAAAAAAAGCTGGGGTAGCAAAACTTATACCTGACAAAATAGACTTTAAAATCAAAGCTATAGTAAGAGACAAAAAAGGACACTACATAAAGATAAAGGGGAAACGAGGATATAACCCTAGTATACATTTATGCACCTAATATAGGAGCACCAAAATATGTAAAGCAAATGTTGATGGACGTAAAGTGAAAGATCAATAGAAATATAGTCATTGTGGGGATTTTAACACCCCACTGACTTCAATGGATAGATTTTCAGACAGAAAATTAACAAGAAAATAACAGTCTTAAATGACAAACTAGATCAAACTGATTCAGCACTGCAGAGATTGTGGTCAAAGAAATTACAGCACAGGTCATGTGTATCTGAGAGATACATTCATTAATAGTATGTGCTCAAATGTGGAAAAAAAACCCCAGTAACATCTGGAGCCCACAAATCCTGCACATTTAGCCAATTTCTGAGATGTAAACCAGCTATATATGAGGCCTAAAAATGCTTTCAATTCAGTTTTGTCTATTAATTTAGCATCCATTTCTCACAAAAACTGATTCAAGATATAAATGATGTATTTATTTGCATATAATACAATTAGGTCTAAAGTATTATTTGTGATACAACAGTTCAAGTTTCAAGTTCTATCTTGAATTTTTTGTGTTTGGCTGAACTAACAAAAATTTACACAAAACATTCTGTGGCTTTTTTCTAATTTGTCTTCTTATTGGGCATTTCCTCCATTTTGATTCTTTATCCTTTCCAGAAAAAAATACTCTTCATTCTTGTCTAATTCATCTTCACTGGAAATAACTTGCTCGGTATACGAATCTTCTGAATGAAATTCCACATAATCCTCATCTTTTAAATCACTTTCATTCTCACATTCGACTCTTTATCATTCTCACCATAAGACCTGAGTAGTATTCACTGAAGCTATTCAACATCTCATGGATTATTGAATTGATATATTTTTCAAGCCATTTTCAATGGAAATTAAAAAAACACAATACAGACTTAGAAATTCAAAAACAAAAAAACTACACCAACACTTACTTCTTAGTACACAGTATGGCTCAGATACAGTTTACTATTGAATATCACACACCTTTATGAAACATGTGTTATAATCAAACTGATGGCTTCAACATTAATCACATACAAACACACAGCTACTCATGACTTTGAACCTATGCACCCGATATATGTAATGATATTTTAAAGAGTTTGCTTGTATCTCTCAGATCAGTTGTGATCTCCGCCAAGGTCAATTTGGTATCTTCAGAGCCTTTCACCCCAAAGCAGCAGAAATACATTCCTTTCAAGTGCACATGGAATGTTTTCTAGGATACAACACGTTAGAACACAAAACAATCTCAATAAATTTAAGAAGACTGAAATCGTATCAAGCATATTCTCTGACCACAATGCTGTGAAACTAGAAATCAATCAAAAGAAGAAAACTAAGAAATATATGAAGACATGGAAACTAAATAACATATTATTAAACAATTAATGCACAGGTGGTAAACACAAGGCCTATGGGCTGAATCTGGCTGTCCACCTTGTTTCTACCCAGCGGCAGCGCCGAGCTCTTGCTTAACTATTAAGGAGTAGTTACACTTATACAGTCCTGAAATTACATTCGGCCCTTTGAAAGCAGCCTTGAGGCTGAAGTGGCTCCTAGTGAAAAGGTGCTTGACACCTCTGAATTAACAGGTCAACAATGACATCAAGGAAGAAATCAAAAAATACCTTGAAACAAATGAAAATTAGAACACAACAAACCAAAATCTGTTATACACAGAAACCAATCTTAAGATGGAAATTCATAGCATCATAGGCCTATCTCAATAAATAAGAAAAAGCTCAAACAAACAAACTTTATACCTAAAGGAACTTGATAAAGAACAAACAAAGCCCAGAGTGAGTAGAAGGAAGGTAATGACAATAAAAATGACAACAGGGAAAAATGAAATAGAGTCTAAAAAACTTCAATGAGTCCAAGAGCTAAAGATAAACATGACTGGCAAACCTTTAACCACACTCATCAAGAAAGAGAGAGACAGGACCTAAATAAAATCAGAAATGAATGAGGAGAAATAACAACTGATGACAAATAAATACAAAGGATTATAAGAAAATATTCTGAACAACTATATGCTAAACAATTGGACAACCTGAACAAAAATGGATAAATTCCTAGAAACATCCAATCTTCCAAAAGTAGATCAGGAAGAATCAGAGAATCTCAATAGACAGATTGCAACTAATGAAAATGAAGCAGTATTCCAAAAACTCCCAACGAAAAAAGCCCTGGACCACATAGCTTCATAGGTGAATTTTACAAAACATTCTGAGATGAACTAACACCCACTGTTCTCGAACTACTCCAGAAAATTCAAGAGATGTAAAGACTCCCAAGCTCATTTTATAAGGCCAGAATTATCCTAATTACAAAAAAAAAAAAAACCAAAAAACTATAGGCCATAATCCCTGATAAACATAGATGTTAAAACCCTCAACAAAATATTACCAAACCAAATACAGCAATATATCAAAGAGAATAAACACTATAATCAAATGGAATTTATACAGGGAATGCAAGGTGGGTACAACATTCACGAATCAATAAATGCGATTCACCAAATAAACAAAATGAAGGATAAAAACCACATGATCATATCAATAGATGCAAAAACATTTGATACAATCCAGAGCCCATTTATGATAAAAACTCTCAGCAATGTGGGAATAGAGGGAACATACCTACATATAATAAAGGCCATATATGACAAACCACTTGTAACATTGTACTGAAAGGGCAAAAACTTCAAGCGTTCTCCTTAAGATCAGGAACAACACAGGGATGTCTACCCTGACCTTTCCTACTGAACATAGTATGGAAAATCCTAGCCACAGCAATCAGACAAGAAGTAAATATAAAACGCATCCAAATTGGAAAGAACAGGTAAAACTGTCATCATTTACAGATGACATGATACTGAACATAAAGAACCCTAAAGATTCCACCTACAAAATATTACAACTAATAAATGAATTCAGTAAAAGTAGCAGGATACAAAATTAATATCCAGAAATCAGCTACATTTTTATATGCTAATAATGAACTATGAGAAAGGGATATTAAGAAAACAATCCCATTCGCAATTGTTTCGAAAAGAATAAAATACCTAAGAATGAATCTAACCAAGAACATAAAAGACCTATACACAGAAAACTGTAAGACACTAAAGAAAGAAATTGAAGATACAAATAAATGGAAGCACATACCGTGTGCATGGATAGGAAGAATTAACATCATTAAAATGTCCATAATACCCAAAGCAGTCTATAGATTCAACGCAATTCCTATCAAGATTCCAATGATGTATTTCACAGAACTAGAACCAATATTTCAAAAATTTATATGGTACCAAAAAAGGCCCCAAATAAAAACAGTGATCTTGAGAAAGAAGAACAAAGTTGGAGGAATCATGCTACCTAATATTAAACTATACTATATGGCCACAGCAATCAAAACAGCATGATACTGGCATAAAAAGACAGTTCAATGGAACAGAATAGAGAGTACAGAAATAAATCCACACCTTTATGGCCAATTTATACTTAACAAAGGAAGCAATGCATACAATGGGCTAAAGATAGTTTATTCAATAAATAGTGCTGGGAAAATTGGACAGATACAAGCAGAAAAATCAAACTAGACCACCTTCTTACATAGCACACAAAAATAAGCAAAAAATGGATCGAAGACTTAAATGTTAGATCTGAAACCATAAACATTCTAGAAGAAAACACAGGCAGCAAAATCTTGGACATTGTTCACAGCAATATTTTATTGGATATATCTCCTTGGGCAAGGGAAAGAGAAGAAAAAAAAAACAAATGGGACTATGTCAAACCAAAAAGACCATCAACAAAATAAAAAGACAACCCACAAAATGGGAGAACATATTCGCCGATTCATTTGATAAAGGGTTAGTATACAAAACTTATAAAGAACTTACAAAACTCAACACCAAAAAAAAAAAAAACCCCAATGATTTAATTAAAAAATGGGTGAAGGACCTGAAGAGACACTTCTCCAAAGAGTACAGACAGATGGCCAATAGACATATGAAGAAATGCTTAACGTCACTAATCATCAGACAAATGCAAATTAAAACAACAATGGGTGAAATATGACTTCACCCCAGTCAGAATGGCCATCATCAATAAATCAACAAACAGCAAGAGCTGGTGAGGATGTGGAGAAAGGGGAGCCTTTTGCACTGTTGGTGGGAATGCAGACTAGTATAGCAACTGTAGAAGGCAGTATGGAGACATCTCAAAAAATTAAAAATGGATCTGCCTTATGAACCAGCAATTCCATTTCTGGGAATTTATCCAAGGAAGCATAAAACACTAATTTGAAAGAATATAAGTACCCTATGTTCACTGCAGTGTTATTTACAATTGTCAAGTTTTGGAAGCAGCCCAAGTGTCCTTCAGTAGATGAGTGGATAAAACAACTATGGTACATTTACTCAATGGAATACTACTTGGCAGTAAAAATAAAAAAGAAAATTGCATCCTTTCTAATAGTGGATGGCCGTGGAGAATATTATACTAAGTGAAATAAGCCAGGCAAAGAAAGACAATACCATATGATTTCACTCATATGTGGAATCTAATGAACAAAATGAACTAACAAGCAAAATAGAGACAGACTCATAGAGAACAGGCTTATAGCCCTGGCAGGGAGATTAGGGGGATGCAAGAATGGAGCAAAAAAGAAAAAGGACTCACGGAGATGAACAACAATGTGGTGATTGTGGTAGATGGAGGTAGAAAAGGGTATAATAGGGATAAATGGTAATGAAAAAGACATTAAAAAGACCTAAACAGAAAAAAGAAACCCCAATACTTGAGAAGACCACTAATGATCATGGACTTTCTGAAATGTAGAAAAACCTTATGTTTTATTATTTTATAGACCTAAAGATCAACTATTACCTAAATCAGGGACCAAATTTTGTAGCCTGCATCCTTGTTCAGTTTGATCAAAAGGTTTTAAAAAATATTTGTCCTGAATGCAGTTACGCTAACTCTATACTAGACAATTAACAACAATCTCATTATCTTTCACTGAGATTGATTTGATTGATTTATGCTATCTATTTGACCTTTGGGGCATATGAATTCATAATCTAGATCTACATCATGGTTTTTCTTTTTCAGATTACAACACTTTTTTAGAGAATGGGCTTTAAACATAACACTATATAATTAAGTTATTGCTTAAAATGGATTCATTGAAAGAACGGTATAAAGAGTATAAAGAACTATATGAATTGGTAGATACTTAAGATACTGAAGATTCTCCCTACGATAAAAATTAAGTAGAAAGGTATTCTTAAAAAACAAGTTGGTAACACACTTTTCCTGCTGGAGTAGTGCCAGTAGTATCATTTAGTGTTATCACTTGTGGAAAAAACAAATAATCGCCACCAAAATTGCCCATATCCAAATCCCATTATCCTGTGAATATATATTATCTTATGGAAAAGGAGATTTTACAGGTGTGATTGAATTGAGGATTTTGAGATGAGGAAATTATCCTGGATTATGTGGTAAACCAATTCAATGGCAAGAGACCTCACCAGTGAAAGAGTTAAGAGGTATCTAAAAGCAGAGGTCAGAGTGATATGATGACTGGCTGGGGGCCATAAGGCAAGAAATGAGGGCAGCCTCTAGAAGCTAGAAAAGATAAAGGAACATGTTTTCATTAGAGCCTCTAAAAGGACCACAGCCCTATGGACATCTGTGTCAATGTCAGTCTATGGAAACCCATTTGGAACTTCTGATTTATAGAACTGGAAAAATAAATAAACTTTTGTAGGCAAAAATTTAAAATCATATGTAAGACTTTGTGGGTGAAAATGGGGAGATGTACAAGTTCAGTGACCAAAAGTAACCTCACAGGGTGATGTGGTCATGAATTCCTAACTGGGAAGGCCATAGTGGGTAGTCACCTCCAGGCCTGTAAATGGTTTATCTTCACTTTACACAAGTCCTGTCTGTTGTTTTTGTGTATCTAGGTTAACACACATTTGAAATGCTCTTTTTCAGATCCCTTAGAAGCATAACCACCCTCAAGGAGCATATAATATTGTTTGCTATCCTGTACCCTGCTTTCTTTCATGTAAATCTTCTTTATATTTCCTCCTTAATTACAAATGTATAAAAGAAACTGCAAAACTGTCATTCTTTGCAGCATTTGAAATGTTTCCCAGCATGTCATCAGTTTAGCTCAGATAAACATATGCAAATTCTCTATAGTTTTGGATGTTTCTTACATTGACAATTTATATACGAAGAATACTAAAGTATCTTTAGAATCAGAGAGTAAAACCTTAGTATATATTAGACTTTTTAAAGAAGTGTAAAACCCAATCCAATGAATTATGAAAGGAAATTAGCTGTACCTTTTGAAGAAATATAGTTTTCAATTAAAACAAAAATTATGTAAGGGCTTCTCTCTCTCTTTTTTTATGAGAAAAATTTCTATTGTATATATGGACCACATCTTCTTTATCCAACACTCTATCGAAGTACACTTTGGTTGTCTTCATGTCTTCACCACTGTGAATAATGCTTCAATGAACATAGGGGTGCATATATCTTCTTGAATAAATGTATTCAAATATTCCATGCAGATACCCAGAAGAGGGATTGCTGGGTCATATGGTAACTCTAGTCTTAATTTTTTGAGGAATCACTGTACTGTTTTCCATAGCAGCTATACCAGTGTACACTCCCACCAACAGTGAACAGGGTTCCTTTTTCTCTACAACCTCTCCAATACTTATTATTGCCTATCTTGATAATAGCCATTCTAACAGGTGTGAGGTGGTATTGATACAAAGAGATCTGATCAGATCACTGGGAAGGAGTCAGGAGGGGGTCCTAGGAGGAAGGTGCTGGCAATGGTAAACAGCCTAGGAGGGGATTGGCTGAGAAGCTGCATAACTCAGGAGCACATGGAGTCATGGGCCAGAAGACTTAAAATAAAGGGATGGTGACTGCCTGTCTTCCTCATCTACCTGCATTTCTGAAGGACAGTATTTTGGATAGAAGAAACTCCGGGCCCAGCCTAGAATCTGGATGGCCTGGCACAGGGTAGCAGGGTTATTCTTTGGGTGTTCTAGAGGGGACTGGCTCTGAGGCAGACGCTTGCCATTCTTCCAAAATTGTGTAGCTTTATCTATCTTATATTGTTTTAGTTTGTGAACTAATACTAACAGGGGGAATGAATGGGGAACTCAGAAATTAAAGAGTTTAGCCTTAATCAATAGGCTTAAATGATTAAAGCTATAACTAAAAAGTTAGATTTTAGCCTTAATTGATATGCTTCAGTGACTAACGCAGGTAGAAAGCTGTTATTCTGAAATCGTGTAGCTTTTGAGTAAAGATTCCCTTCCTTTATTACCAAACCTTTGCCTCCAGAATTTTGCCCAGAGGGTGGTGCTGGGCAGCAGGACTCCAACTGCCGTTTGACAGCAGCAACTCAGTTTTGATTTGCATTTCTCAACAGCATGATGGTTACCAGAGGGATGGAGGTCGGGGTTAGTAAAGGGTAGTCAAATATATGGTGATGGAAGATAATTTGACTTTGGGTGGTGAGCACACAGTGCAATATACAGATCATATATCACAGAAATGTATACCAATATGACCCTATGAACCAATGTCACTTCAATAAATTTAATATAAAAACAGAAAGTTGCCCTGGCTGGTGTGACTCAGTGGACTGTACGCCAGCCTGAGAACCAAAGGGTCACTGGTGCAATTCCCAGTCAGGGCACATGCCTGGGTTGCGGGCCAGGTCCCCAGTTGGGGGTGTGCAAGAGGCAACCCCACACTGATGTTTCTCTCCCTCTTTCTCCCTCCCTTCTCCTCTGTCTAAAAATAAATAAATAAAATCTTTTTAAAAAGAGAGAGAGTTTCTTTACAAAGTTACAGAGGTGGTAGAAGTTTGCCAGCTGGACTGAGTAGGCTCAGGAAACAGCTACAGAGGAGCTCAAAAGAAAGGCCCTTAGAGCTCGGAGTTTAGGAAGAAGTGCAATGGTAACAAGCCTGGGAGGAGGTGGGGGAAGGCCAAGGAGCAGGCATGCTCCAAGAGGGAGAGCTCTGTAAGGGCTTCTCGTGAATCCAGAAATGATTTACCATCTATAAATGGTATAAATTTGTAGTTATACACTTATCAAAACAAAACAAAACAAAACAAAACAGAAAAACAAAAAAGAAGTTGGTGGTGCTTGTCGAACGATTGGAGAGACTCAATAGATATTTATTTGCCTCAGGTCCTTCTCAAACATGCTAAAATGACTGACGCAAAAGGTATTAATTAAAAAAAAAAAAGAAGGTTGTAAATTCACAAGAATAAAGACAATTGTGTGGATGAAAAAGAAGTTCTATGGAAAGTAACCTCACAGGGTTCCTGATCATAAATTCCTGACCAGGTGGGTCAAGTGGCACGGTCATGCCCTAGGCACACAGCTTTTTACTAAAAGGATTCTCTTTGCCTTAAGCAAGCCCTGTCCATTGTCTCTGTGCAACTGCCTGAACAAATCTTTGCAATAAACTGTAATCACCGTCAAGGAAGCACATAATCTAAACTCTTTTGTAATCTATTCCCAACTTGTGCTTTCTCCCACTTCCTTACATTCCCTCCTCAATCTCAAATGCATAAAAAGAAGCTGCAAACTGTTATTCCCTGATGCATTCATGGAAGTCTGTTGAGGTCTTCCTTCTTTATTTGTGTCCAGTCCCTGGCACAAATAAATTTGTATAAAATATCTCTACAGACTGCAAATTCTTTTTTTAAAAAATATTTTATTTGTTTATTTTTAGAGAGAGGGGAAGGGAAGGAGAAAGAGTGGGTGAGAAACATCCATGTGTGGTTGCCTCTCATGTGTCCCCTACTGGGGACCTGGCCTGCAACCCAGGCACGTGCCCTGACTGGGAATCGAACCAGCGACCCTCTGCTTCGCAGTCTGGCGCTCAATCCACTGAGCCACACCAGCCAGGGCTAGGCTGCACATTCTTATGTTGACATTTACTTGAAGTAGTGGGGCAGGAATCTGAAGAAGCCCACCCAGGACCACCTCTCAAACTTGACCTGGTGCTAGGTAGCAGCAGGAGCCCACTGTACTTCACCAGCTTCCACCTTCCCATCCAGTGAAATTGGGTGAGTCTTTTCTCAGGATTGGGAACCTACTGGATTTAGGAAGTGGTTCCTGACTTTATTTGAACTGTTTTTACATGACTTCTTTTAACTTAGGCTTTTATAATTGGCTCAAAAGAAAAATTAAAATTAACATGGGAAGTCATGCCTCTGGGACCAGTGAACCCCACAACAGCCACCATTCTTTAGTACTGGAACAAGTTTTATGTACAATGAGTATGGAACCTCAACTTGTGAGTATGTACAGAAATGGGGAGATTTAACTAAAAGCGACATCAGTTTAAGATGGCCGAAATGGGGCTCTTTTGATACCTCTAAATTATTTTTGTGTGCTCAATTGGAAAAAGCATGTTCTAAAATTGAACTGAGTGAATGGAGTGCTTATTTTCATTGGGACACAGAAGCCTCTAAAAGAAGATGAACTTTCTTCTCTGAAGGAAATTATCAAGAAAATTTTAAATAGTGTCTCTGAACTCTCCCATAAAATTTCCTGTCTTTGGAAAGTAAGTAAGAAATTTCTAGAGACTGTCTTGGAACTGAAGGTGGCTTCCAAAACTGCTCAATGCCAATATCCTATTTTCTCCCTTTCTCCACTGCCCCACTACTTTCTGAGCTCCTTTCTCAGGGCTTGCCCTCCCTTTCTGCTCCTCTCCACTGCCACCCTCTACTGACTTAGGGGAAACCACAAGAAAGCCAAATCAGGATACGCTAGAAGAACCAGAAATTTTGGCAGCCCCCTTTAGAGAAAATCCAATTCTCAGGTCAAGGGGAACAAGCAATAATTTATCCTGCTTGGATTAAAGCAGAATTAAGGAATCTAACTCAAGATTTTCCAAGACCCTGTTGGGTTCACAAAAAAATATGACTGAATAGCTAAAATATACGATCTTGGTTATTCTGATGTGTTTTAACTAATGCACCTATTTGTTTCTGAGAGCAAAGTAGCAGAATGGCTAGGAGAGGTCTGCTGGAAAACTACAGAACTTTTTAAAACAAAGAGAGACTGGGGGAAAAATCTAGCAATAAAGACAAAAATCTCATGAAACCATACTTGCTTTCTTAAAATATTTTGGAAAAAAACTTTCAAACAATATTCAGGATTATCGCCAGTTCTAAGTATTATCAAAATGATCCAATGCTCAATTTGGCATTTCGGAAAGGATTATATGAGGAGACTGCAACTCTGATTAAACAACATGAATTAACTGGCTGACCACAAAAGGGGATAAACTAGCAACTCTGGCTGATCAATTATGTATACTATTCAATAGGAAGAAAAGGATAAAGCTACTAAAATTATGAATTCACAGCTCCAACAACTAAGCAATCAGGTTAGACTTCCTGGAAGACCTTCTCAATAAGGTGAAAAGGGGGTCTGCTTTTACCATAAAAGTCCATGTCATCTTAAAAAGAACTGTAAAGAACCGAAATGGGATTTAGAAAAAGAAAAAGACAGGAGGAAGCACAGGGCTGCTCTGAAGATCGTGAGGACATTTATTTCCCCTTCTCCGTACCAATGCTTTAGGAGAAACTGAAATTACCATTGTAACATTGGGATACTGTAATACACCCCACAATATTCTTTTGATACTGTTTTTGTATATGCTGACTGTTACTAATAGGTAGCTTGTAAATAAACAGTGTGTTTGTATAAGAATCCTAGTAACTAAATTCAAAAGATAAGGACTCTGATCGCAGGTCTGGGAGATTTTGTGACCTTCAAACATAAAGCCAGGATGATACACACTGGACCACCACTTGCCTTATCGGAATGGACTGGGCTCATCTGCACATAGAGAACCTTTCCATTTCTTCCCCTTGATTGCTTTGTTCTGCTTTCCCTCTCCCTCCTTATAAAAACCTTTGCCTGCACTGATATGTTGAGATGGACTTTGAGATGAGTCCCCCATCTTCCAAATGACTGGCATCTGAATAAACCAATTTCCTTTACATCAGTGCCTGTCACTCGAATACTGACTCTCAAAGTGACAAGCAGAAGGACCTGTGTTTTATTACACCATAAATGGGGAAAACCAGATACTGGCACTACTTTACCTATTTTTAACCATACCCAATTAGTTGTCCTCTCCCTCAGAGTAAAACTTCTGTACAAATGGTAGGGATTTCCAATCAACCAATGTTCATTTTAAAATCAGAACCTATCCTCTTTCAACTAGGGAATGCTACAGGGTAATATATTTTTGCTAGTCAAATCTGACCCAATCCACCCAATAAGGAGAGACTTTCTTGAAACCTATGACACTTTTCTCATGAAAGTAGAATGTATTTAGAACTAAACAAATCAGATGCTGAACCAATTGAGAAAATCATGATTTAAAGGAACCTCCTAAACAGAAAACTAATCTTAAAACTGAACATTTGCTGAAGAATGTTCTATGGAGCATTGGGCTCTTTCCAGTACACATATTGGTAAGATCACATCAGTCACTGCTATCAAAATAACCACTGACAATTCTTTGCCTCCACCTAATATATGTTAATATCCTTTAAGACCTGATGTGCTAGAGCTGGAAGCAAGCACAGTATACAAGATTACTTAAAAGGAGGGCTTATAATTCCATGTACGAGCCCCTGTAATTCTCTTATCTTTCCAGTAAAGAAACCTATGACAGTCAGTATTTCTTTAATTTCACCTGGGAATTTTGCCAATTTACCTGGACTTGTAATACGCCAGGAATATACAGAGTCCCACCAATTTCTCAGATACTAAGAGCTGATTTAAATGATGTTTATTTTCTTCAAGATTACACTCTAATCCAATATAGATTATTTACTTTTATGTTCTAGGACGTTACTAAACTCCCAAAAGAACACAATTTAATCTATGATAACAGATAACTAACAAGGACATAAGGTGTCCAAGGACAAGCTTCAACTGTGTTTGCCCCAAGTAAAATATCTTGGCCATCTTTTTTATCTAAAGATGGGGTAATAATTAACCCTAAAAGACTCAGAGGAATCTTACTCTTTCCCCTTCTAAGAACTAAGAAGCAGCTTAGAGGTTTCATAGGGATGACTGGATACTTTTATAACTGGGTTCCACGTTTTTCGTTAATGGCCCAACCACTCTATGCCTTACTAAAATCAGATGGACCGGATCCAATCCAGTGGAACCCTGACGAGAAACAAGCTAGAAGCTTTAAAGGAAAAACTTTCTAAGGCTCCCTCTTTGGGATACTAACTATAAATTTCCCTTCCTTTCATACTTGAACATAATGCTTTAGGAGTTCTAATGCAGAAACATGGAGATCATCAAAGACCTCCAGGATGTCAAGACATCCAGATCATCAAGGCTATTATAGTCAGCAATTACAGAAAGAGCTTCCTCCCTACAGGAGGGCCATCTCTGCTACAGCCATGAAATATAAAGAAACATAAAATACAGTTAGGGTTCTCCTTCAACCATTTATGGCCCTTACCCTGCCAAATCTTTGCTAAACTCTCACCATACTCAGCACTACTCAGTCAGCTGACTGGCTTCTTATTAAATACTCATGCTTTCTCTGCCTTGTATTTTAGCTCCAGGTACCATAATAGCCTTATTAACCAACCAACTTTCTGCCCTCTTTGTAGGACGAAGACACCCACAATTTCATTTCATTCTTGTTCCTAGCAATGACTACAGGAATCTCCAATTAATAATGCTGACTTAATTTGGTTTATAGATAGATCTCATCTCAAAGACAAACGGATATTACCAAGCTAGACATGCTGCAGCTTCCATGGGAGATGTAACTAGAACTTGTTATTTAACTGATATAAGACCTGCCCAGCAAACTAAATTAATTACCCTAACCAGAGCTTGTCAGTTGGCCAAAGATCAAATAACAATATTTACTGATAGTATCATCCCTTTGGTGTCGCTCTTGACTTTGGAATGTCATGGAAGCAAAGAGAAGCTTCTTAACTTCCTGAGGGCAGTCTATAAAGATTGGAAAACAGGTTGCAGAATTATTAGATACCATATAGCTACCAAGACAATTATCAAAATTCTAGCAATTATCAAAGTTCCAGGACATTCTATGTAGCTCGTAAAATACATAGCAGATGTTCCATCTGTCCCAAATAAAACTCTAGAAAGTCACTCCATGGATCCCAGGGACACTGCCACTCCATTTAGGTCCGTCTGAAGTATGGCAATTGGATTTTATCCAAATGCCATCATCTCAAGGACACAAATATGCGTTAAGGCACTCCCTTACAGGAAATCAACAGCCTTAAAGGTAGGTAAATTTTCATTGGAAGATTAATTCCCAGTTGGGAAATTCCCTTTGACTTACAACTGAGGGGCTCATTTCACTGGGCAAATAATGCAATCGATTTGTAACAATTTTGCCCCTTCTATAGCATTTTCATTGTGCCTATCACCCCCTACAAATGGTACAATTAAAACTCAACTAGTTAAATTTTCAGGAGCTTTTAATTTCCCTTGGCCAAAAGTTCTTCCTCTAGTGCTCCTCAATCTGAGATCTACCCCTTCTTGTTAACAGCCTTTCTCCTTATGAAACAGTCACTGGTCACCCCATGCATCTGGATGAAAGAGCGTATGAACCAATCGTATTCAGAGGAGGCGCTCTGCTTTACTCTCAAGGACTTATTAACCAGGTAAAAGAAATCGATAAATCAGTAACTGACTCATTTTATAGTGTGCTCCCAAGACATACAGAGACTTCAAAGACCATGACTTATATGACCAGGAGATTTTGTCTACTGCAGCAATTCTTAACCTTCTTCATCTCATTGCACGCATTAACTAAATACTAAAATTCTGCAGCACACCAAAAACTTAGGTATAATTTTGGTTCATTCATACTGGACAACTATCACCATATTGGCTGTTGATATTTTTTAATTTGACAACCTAAAGAAAAAGAGATCATTGCCCCTGACTCAATAGTTAAGTACTACATATTTTAAAAATTCTTGAGGCACACCATAGTACCTCTTGTAGCACACTGGTTGAAATTCTCTGGTATACTAGAAGAGACATCAAATAAAAGACTACCTCCAACCTCCCTGGAAGGGAACTTACCAGGTGTAAACTAATTCATGTGCAGATATACTTAAAGGGGTTAATTCACTGATTCACATTTATCCAAAAAAAAAAAAAGGGCACCTAACCACACATGGACATCTAGACACTTACCTTGACCTACAACAGTCATCAAACACTCCTCTAGGATGAGAAGCTGCTGACATCAGAAGGAGACAGCTATCCCAAGGCATCAACAAGGCCTGTACACTTATGGTCTCATGTTGAGTACAGAACCCATTTTGCCTTTATCTATGTGCTAATGATATTAAACATACTAGTTATACTTGTTCTTTGAGTTTTTCTACGTAATCCAAATGTTTATGATTACTGCACATGTATAAGAAAATGGATAATGTCACTGAATGGCTATTGGGATCCTGCTGCCTGCCACCACCCTGTAGGCAAAATTCCAGAGGCAAAGGTTTAGTGATAAAGGAAAGGAGTCTTTATTCAAAAGCAGTTACTTAAGTCTGTCCAGTCACAGCTTTAATCACTCCAACCCAGCGGCGTGTCCAACCCCATTGCCTAAGCCACGTGTGCGTCCAAGAATGGTTATAAATGGGGCACAATACAAAATTGTAAATTTACTTAAAATCTTTTTTTTTGCTCATCAGTTTTCATTAGTGTTTGTGTATTTAATGTGTGGCCCAAGACAACTCTTCTTCTTCCAGTGTGGCCCGGACATGCCAAAAGTTTAGACACCCCTGAGTGTCTTAAACCTATCAATTAAGGCTAAACTCTTAACACCTCAGTTCTTCTATCGTTTCCCCTGTTAGTTTTTAGTTATCTTATTTCTACAGGGTTAGTTTAAAAACTAAAACAATGTAATATACAAAAGCTACACAATTTTGGAAGAATGGCAGGCTTCTGCCTCAAAGCCTATTCCCTCCAGAACACCCAAAGAATAACCTTGCCACCCTCTGTCTGCCAGGACAGCCTGATCCTAGGCTGTGCCTGGAATTCCTTCCAATACAAAATACGTTGCGTTGGGAAATGCAGGCAGCTGTAGCATCATCACCCAGGCATCCTGGAGGAAGAAAACCCTGAGAGGCCAGAGTACTTCTTTTATTTCCAAACTTGTCACCCATAATTCCATGGGCTCTGGAGGTATTCAGCTTCTTAGCCAATCCCATCCTGGGCTATTTACCATTGCCTTGGGCAATCTCCTCCTGCAGCCCCTTCCTACTGCTCCCTAGTGATCTGATCAGATCTGTCTGTATCAATTATAATCTTTTTATAGCTTATATAAAAGTAATACTAGAAAAATGACACAGATGAAAAAACTTACAACATAATAATTCACAGGATAGAAATAATCCAGGGTGTCTTTTTCGCAATAAAATCCATAATATCTGACTGCCTCCCATTTATCTGCTCTTCCCATTTTGGGAAGATTTGACCTCAACTTAGATCCCATGGTTATAGTATTGCAACATCCCCACTGGTTAACAAGACAATGTGGATACTGAGACTTCCTAGGAATAAGCCTTCCTAGCACTGTGAGACCACACTCTCTGGACAAAAGGTTGGTCATCAATGCATCCTTTGGTCATCAATGCATTCTTTGAATTGATTTATGAACATAAAGGAGAACTGTGGACAAAAAAAAATGGGGTTCTATGGAAAGTAACTTCACAGGGTGATTCTGATAATAAATTCTTAAATGGGCAGGTCATGGTGGGTAGTAATGCCCCAGGCATGTAATTTTTAGTAAAAAGTTTTACCTTTGCTTTAAGCAAGCCCCATCCATTGTTTCAGTGCATCCAGGTTAACACCCCTTTGAAATATCACCTTTAAGAGTGCACATGATCTTGATAACTATCTTGTAATCCAATCCCACCTTGCTTTCTCTCACCTCCAAGTAATTTTCCTTCTATTTCCTCCTTCCTCAATTGCAAATGCATAAAAAAGTCTGCAAAACAGTTATTTTCCAGAACATTTGAGTTCTTGCTTCCTCCACAGCATATGTTGTTAGTTTGACTCATATAAATTCTTTAAAAAATAAAAGTAAAAGTAAAAGAATGTAGCCAAGTATACAAATAGTATTAGAATTTTTACAGAACTTGAGTTGTAAAAGTATTAAATTTAATCTACTGGCTTTATTGTTTTCTTTTCTTTTCATTTTAATATACCAACTTTCTAAAAGTTCAAGTATTGAGAAGATTTTGCATGTTAAGCCTGGCATTTATTCATTGAACAAAAATGAATACATTAGAACTACAAATATAGTTTTAAATTAAGGCAATTTAACCAAGTTTTAAATGTAGCCGATTAAGGGCATTTAGTTCTTTTTTAAAAAAAAATATTTATTAATTTTTGAGATTTTCATTTCAGTTTTAGCAAAGGTATTCAAAATGTCTAGAAAAAAGAAAAATGCAACTAAGTGAAGCACATCACACTCACAAGAAAAGGAGAACACCCAAGCACTTAGTTTTGGCATCATATTACAAATGCAAAAGCAAGTCAGAGTAAGAGAAAGGCTCATCAAATCATCAGGAGGTCTCATATTTTCAGTACAACAGAGATGAGTTATATGCCACCAAAACTCACTCAGGGAAATTACACATTTACTAACAGGAATGTATGGCGTATTAGTTTGCTAGGACTACTATTAACAAAATACTACAGACTGGCTGGCTTAAATATAACAGAAAGGTATTTCTCTCGGAAGCTAGAAGTTTAACATCAAGGTGTTGGCAAATGGGTTTTTCTTGAGGCCTGTCTCCTTGGCTAGGGGATGGCTGCATTCTCCCTGTGTCCTCACACGGTTGTTTCTCTCCGTGCCCATTTTGTTCTTTCGGTTGGAGCTGTTATTTTAAAAAAGTGACATGATACTTTATAAACAATATTTTCAGGCTGCATTTAAAGACTTAAAAAAACACAAGGTTATAAAAATGTTACTTTAAGATATTAGAATATCTTATCTTCTGAATATCATGATTTCTGAATATAGTTAGGTAATAAGAAGTTATGCAGTCACTTTCAGTCGTAAAAGTTTCATTAAGTAATTGGAATGTTCAATTCCAACATAATCATCAAATCTTTAAACTTCACTTAACTTTGGGGACTGTCCTTTACCACAGGCTTGGGTTCACTGTAAAAGAGAAGCCTGTTGTCATGGAATAGGGAATGTGGTTCATTCTTCTCTCTCTCTCTTTTTTAAACTCAGAGATAGTACCTTACATTCATGTTAAAAATAATTTTTGAACACTACAGAGGTAAATCAGAATAGAGAGAGAGAAAAAGAAGGAGAAAGCAAAAGAGCTTGTTTAACTACTTACTTAACAATGAGACTCTCATAGGTATTAAGAGGATTTTGGGAGGACAAAAATCCCACATTATTGGGATGTCACCCAAAGCTCCTTTTGAGAAGATAGTCAGGAATGAGGAAGCCCTGGAGGGCCCGGACTAAGACAGAAGGCATCGAAACAGAACAGATATACCCTGTTCTAAGACCGGTTCCTCAGGAATGAGAAAATTCCAGAGGCACCCCAGGGCTGGGACAAAGGACATAGATACAGGACAGAGACCCTGGCTTGGTTGTCCCTGCTTCTGAAAAAGTGCTGAATTATGGTGAATCATGACTATACCTGTGCAGACCATATTACATGACCCTTGCTTCATTATAATAGCATTATAACCAATTAGCATTGTGGGACCCTCTCCCCCAGTGGGCAATCAAGGAAAATCATGGGAGACTGCATGCGCAGTAGTTTTAAAGTAATATAATCACTTGTGCATGCACAATAAAAGCCCACCAAAACTAGCCAGGAAACATCTGCCCTATAAGAAAAGAATCCCTTCAGCTACTGAGGGATGCTTCAGCTACTGAGGGATGCTACTGCTTGGGGATGGCCTGCTCCCATGTTCTGTGGAGTGTACTATTGCTTAATAAATCTGCTCTCTCTCTGTATGCTATAAATTCTCTGTGTGCTTGGTTCGATTCATTGTTGGTGATCACCTAGAACCTGGTTATCTGTGCCCACCTGCCACACTTTTATCTTTCTTTCATCTTCCATCATTAGGGTTTGCAACCCCACCCTACCTCCAACCAAAACTCCTTTCTTGGGGCAGAACCTCAGATGAATCAACAACTGAGCTCACAAGCATACATTAGAACTAGCTCTCTCCCTTTCTCTCATTAATAAGCTTTCTTGGGTAATCTTTTAAAATTATCTTGGCCCTTTATAAACTTGGTACAGATGAGGGGTTTAAGAAATACCAAATGGCCCTGGCCAGTGTGACTCGGCTGGTCTGAGCATCATTCCATAAACCAAAGGGTTATAGGTTTAATTCCCAGTCATGGCACATGCCTAGGTTGAGGGTTCAGTCCCTAGTCAGAGCGTGCTTAATGATGGATGTTTCTCCCTGCTTCCTCCTTTCCCTTCTCTCTAAAGTCAACAGGCACATTCTTCCATGAGGATTAAAAAAAAAAGTACCAAGTGGGTTTATCAATGAGGTGCTCATCTTTACACCTCATGAATGGCCTCGAAAAATGTTTATTATTCATGATGGCTACTACTATGGTTAGGTAGATATGTCGACTTGATTAGGCTATAGTTGTAGTACTAGCATTCTAACACTAATGCAGGAGTTGCTATGAAGGCATTTTGTAGATGTGGTTAACATCTACAATCAGATGATTTTAAGTAAAGGAGATTATGTACTCCATAATGTGGATGGATCTCATCTAATCAGCTGAATCACCTTAAGAACAAAACTGAAGTTATCTACCCTGAGGAAAAATTCCACCTCATAACTGTAGCATGAGGTCCTCCTGGAGAGTTTCTAGCCTACTCTATGAATTTTAGAGTTATGAGACCCATAAATCTGTAACTCCATTATTTCATACAAATGCCTTTATTTGATATACATACACACACATTTCTTATACTGCTTGTGCCTGGGGTCATCCGTGTGTATGCATATCCTGCTTGACTAAGGCTAGACACCTAAAGGGTAGGGGGTCTTAGCTTAGACAGCTAGTTTCGGCTACTTGTGGTCATATCCTCTAGTAGATGAGCCTGAACTTCTTTAAATGGTGATTCCAGGAAGGCAGGAAGGCAAGCCCAGCGCGCAAGCTCTTTTCAAGTCGCTGCTTACTGCATTTTTTAACTATCAATCAAGCAAGGTAAACCCAAAACCAATGTGGGAAATGTTATAAATAGGTCAAAATAATAGAATTTTCGAAGCTTCTCCAAGGGAGAGAGAGCCAGTTCTCATGGAAGTCATAAGTTCGGTTATGGAGAGGTTAGAGGGAAAGAGGGTGTTACCTGGCATAAGCAGAAGGAGGCATGATGATGCACTGGAGGCCATTACTGTAACAATATGATCCATTATTGTGACAAGATAACACATTACTGTTAAACATTAGTTGTGGGAATGCTATAAACTAGATGCTGGTGTCCTCCCCCACCAAATTTAAGTTAAACCCTAAGGCCCAATACGAAGGTATTTGAAGGTGGGGCTTTTAGGAGGTGATTACAACATTTTAGGAGGTGATTACAACATGAGGGTAAGGCCGTTATAAGTAGAATTTATGTTCTTATGAAAGAGTTCCCTTGCCTCTTCTGCCTTGCCAGGACACAGAAAAAAGACACCCTGCCCTTGCCCCTCCCAAGCATGAACAAGGAAGTGGTCCTCATCACTGAATCTGCTGCTGCTTTGATTTTGGACTTAACCAGCCTTCAAAACTGTGAGAAATAAATTCCTGTTGTTTATAAACCACCTAATCTCGAGTGCCGTGTTAAAAGCAGCATGAACAGACTAAGACAGGGAATTTTAAGTTCTTTTTCTAGGTACACAAGCATACTGACACAGATGCATACGGTTGAGTGAAGGAAATGATTGATTTATGTCTGCTTATAGAAACAAGATGCCACTATATACCTGCAGAAAACTCAACTACAAATGAAGACCACTTGTAAGCTACATTACACACACAGAAAACAACACAATTCCTTTAACAAAACTGTACTGATTGCTCACTTTTTCTAATAGTACAAAAGTATGATTGTAGAAAAATAATAAACCTGTAGAAAATTTTATATAAATCTGAGAAAATTCAGCCTGAAAAGGAAAGTCCTCTCAGTTCAATAATTTCATGAGTATACCTTTTTTGATAAGGATAATCAACTATATTTTATTACTATTTTATAGTTCATAAAACTCTGGCCGGCTAAGTTTGCAAAGTCTGCATTCACACTAACTCCTACCAATCTTTCCAGTTTCTTCCAGTTGAGAGAAGACAAGTACTGGCTTGCTGCACCCTGACTCCTCTCCATGAGAACAGGCAAAACAAAACATTTACTACACACAGTGAATACTAACTTTCTTATGGCCTTGCATTATTTTAGAAGCTGGAAAAGTAAGTATAACTCATTTTCTTGATAAGGCAGCAAAATGGCAAGGGAGTAACATCTAAGGAACACAGGCTGATTGATACAGGGAACAGAGGTAGTAGCAATTATAAAAGGCAAGTCTTTCTTGTGAAGGTTTTGGTCAGATAAAACTGCTTAGAAAACCAGAGAGGAAAGAAGGCAGGTCTAGGCAGGTGTTCCTGTAATTAAGCCACTTATAAAATTGTTACATAAATCCCTTCTTTTGGTGAAAATTGACTAATGCAGAAAATTTAATGAAAAATAATGGTGAGTGATAGCAATTTTCCTCGAAATTACAGTGAGTGACTGAACTTAGAATTTGGGCTAAATTTCTTGATTCAGAATTAGTTACAATTATACTACAATGTATTAGACCTAGCCAGGGGTGTTCAACCTGCAGCCCAGGGTGGCTATGAATGTGGCCCAATTCTAAAATGCTGTGAGATTCTTTTGTGATTACCTGTCATGATGTATTTAATGTGCGGCCCAAGACACTTCTTCTTCCGGTGTGGTCCAGAGACGCCTCAAGGTTGGACACCCCTGACAGACCATAGCTAACACATTTCAAGCTCAAAAATACTTTTAGAATGGGTAAAATAATAAAATATAAGCAAGATTTTACATTTTAGTCAGGACTGTAAATGAGCTCTGGGTTGCAATCTTAGCTTCCTTAAGTATTAGGAAATTACTTAGCTTCTCTGAACCTGTTTTCACTTTTGAAAAATGAGAATAAAACTTACCATTAGATTAGGGACCTTGAATCATTGGGACTATAAATAAGAATAGCAGGGTGAGGAAAGTAGAGGATAGAAAAAGCTAATAAAGACAAAATAAAACTAGTAAAAGAATAAATAGGAAATAATAGTTACAATCAATTTAAAAAACAGAAAAACAAGGTGCTGCAGTAGAAATAAGATTTCTACTATGAAAATACAGTTTTCAGCATAGTGTACGGTATAATATGTGCTCAAGATATAAAACATTATATTTTATTCCCATTTTCTCTGTTAAATTATGAATTAAAATCACTGAACGTGAGGAATATTTAATTCAACTTCTTGAGTAAGCAAAGTTATATGTCAGAATATAAAATATTTAACATACATTGCAAGATCGAAGTACACATGATTTATGAATATCGGTTCACAGCATGCCTGATGAAGCAGGGTAGAAGTTACAAGCAGGTCTTCCAGCCAGAAAGATCTGTGTTCAAGCACATTATTTAAGTTGGAGCAGAGTACTTAACCACTCCAAGCCTCAGTTTCTTAACTTAGTTGAAAAACAAGGACAATGTAAGCTCTTATTTCATGGACTGCTATCTAGATTTAATGACAAAGCTATAGTAAGCAGATCAATACGGTATTGGTACAAAAACACACATGTAGATCAGTGAAACAGACAAGCCCAGAAATAAACAGAAGGACCAAGAATATACAATGAGAAGACAATCTCTTTAATAAATGGTATTGGGAAAACTGGAGAGCCACATGCAGAAGAATGCAAACTGGACCACTATCTTACACTGACAAAAATCAACTAAAAATGAATTAAAGACTGTTCAAGTCCTATAAATCCTGAATCAAACAACTCCTAGAAGAAAACATGTCTTTGACATGTTTTGACATCGGTCTTAGCAATGATTTTTTGGATTTAAAACCAAAAGCAAAGGCAACAAAAGCCCAAATAAGTGGGTCTATGTCAAACTAAACAACTTCTGCACAGCAAAGGGAAACAGTCAATGAAATGAAAACAAAACCTATAAAATAGGAGAAAAGTTTACAAATATGTATGTTATAATGGGCTAATACCCAAACTATATAAATAACTCACACACTCAACAGCAAAAGGAAGGAAGGAAGGAAGGAAGGAAGAAAAACCCCACCACACACAACAAATAACCTGATTAAAAATGGCCGGAGGAATTTTTTCCCAAGACACAAATGGCCAATGGGTAAATGAAAAGCTGTTCATCATAAATCATCAGGGAAACGCAAATCAAAACCACAAGGAGCTATCACTTTACACCTATTAGAATGGCTGTCATCAAAAACAAGAGATAAGTGTTGGGAGGATGTGTACTGTTGGTAGGAATGTAAATTGATACAGCCACTATGGAAAACAGTATGGAAGTTCCTTGAAAAATTAAAAACAGAACTACCATATTATACCTAATTCCACTTCTGGGTATATATCGGAAGAAAATGACCATCACTCTCTAAGAGCTAACTGCACCCTCCTATTTGTTGCAGACTGTTGTAGCTCAAATGCTCACAGCCTTGTCCTGATATGCACTGTCCTGACGCACCAATGTTGTGGGTTCCTTCCACAGTCAGGGTATATAAAAAACATCAACCGATGAACGCATAAATAGGTGGAACAACAAATCGATGGGTTTTTTTCTTCTCTCTTACTCTCCCCTTCCACCCTTTCTCAAAAACAAAAAAGGAAGAAAGAAAAGAATATGTGGTATATATATACAACAGACTATTAGATGACTAGTCAGCCACAAAAATTAAGAAAATTTGTCATTTGCATGAATGGACCCTAAGGGTATTAATAAAGTGAAATAAGTGAAATAAGTCAGATAAAGACAGATATTGTATGCTCTCACTTATATGTGAAGTCGAGGAGGAAAAAAAAAGGCAGACTGGTCAAAAGTTACAAATTTCCAGTTTTAAGTTCTGTGGATAAAATGTAGAGCATGGTTTAAAAAAAAAGATAATTAATAGTATTTGGCATAACATATTTCAGTAAAGGATTAGACAAAAATTATCACCCCTACAAAGCCGATGGATGTCTTTAAACATGTATCTCAAAAATCAATATTTGTTTTGATTTTTTACTAAATTATTTCTACTGAGCTATTGCCCAACTACGTGTTATGGAAAGAAACCTATTAATTGCTTTCAATAAAAAATGTATTAACAATTAGAGTAAAAAAAAAAAGTGCTTAAGAAAAAAGATGAGAAGCACTAGTCCAAACAGTTGAGAATGCCATTTAGAGTTCAAGTCTACAGCTTCTTGAGAAAGTTACCTAGTGGTCTATCATACAGCAGAGGGGTGAGCAAAACTTGCACAAGTAAGAGTTGTAAACACCTGAGGCGTTTTCCTAGAACGGCAGCCTCAGTAACCAAGTAAGTGACAGCAACAGGAATGGTGAATATCAAGGCCCCTTCTCTCTCCACCTCTAGCAGTGGCCAGGCAGACTCAAACCCACTATAGAGCCTTCACTCGATGCTAACTCCTGTCCTCAACCTTCGAGTCCTTCAATCCGCAAAGATCAAGGCGTTACAGGTAAGGCGGGCGGGGTCGAAGGATGCGGCGTCTTCTCAGTTCTTCCCTCGCGCTCAGATCCTGATCTCGATTGCGCAGCCCCTACCGTACGGAGGCAGATTCTGAATCCAAAGAAGGCTAAAACTTTTCCCCCCTCCCTTTTACACTGAGCATTACCCGCCCGGACTATAGCTTGCAAACACCTGAGAAGGTGTGGTCTTCCCATCTTCCAGATTCTGACTTGGCCTTTACTCCCCAATGGTAGGAGCTTCCCTAAACTGAGACCGCACCCCAGAATTCCTCCCCCGCCGCAGATCGACCGTCTGACCTTACCTGGGAGTGGTTCCACCAGGTGATGGCTTAGGGAAACCTCAGAAAAAGCAAGCCAGCCAGCGACACCACAGAAGGGGCAGTCATGATCTACCTCATTCAGGCCACCAGCGCAGACGCGCCTGAGTAGCTGCTGCGCCTCCCGCCTCCGGTAGAAGCCCAGCCGCCCGGGTACCCTCGCAGCCTCCCGCATTGCACGTCGGGAAAGGCCTACCTCCACATCTCAGAGACTTCAGTTCCCAGGATGCACAGCCGCCAAAAAGAACTGTACCCTGGGATTCGGAGTCCTAACCCTACGCCTTCTCCCCGTCCTTAAAGCAGAGACCAGGCACCCGGCTGCGGAATCTAAACGTAAAGTATCACCCACAGTCGTGAAATGTAGGCTTCTTTTGCATCCGGGACCTTGCTTCGGCCTCGGCTGGGTGGGGAATGGTCGCTTAGCAGCCGCCGCCGCCGCTGCTATTGCTTGCACGGAACCAGTTGGCTGGATCCAGTGTCCGCTTGGAACGGCGCTGGGGAGTCGTTAAGCGTAGCTGCGGGGCCCGGGGTGGAAGCGGTGAATAAGAAGCCTCCGCCGTTTGCAAGGCTTGGTGGGTGGATGCTGGTGAGCAGGAGCACCGAACCTCTACCCACGCAGGTTCTTTAAGCCTCAGGGCCCGTGTGCAATAGCCCTCCTTCCTCGCCCCTTAGTTTTTGGTCCTCAGTCCGTCTGCCTTCTTGCTTCAGTCCTGTTTACCCCGACCCCAATGCACTCATCTCAGTTGTTTATTTTCTGTCCTCCCCCAGCCTCACCCCCAGTTCTGATTCTCCGAATCAGGCGTCAGTTACAGCTTTCCAAACATCCCTGCTCTTGGCACCTTTAGATGTTAGCGCGCATTTGGTGGTAAAGAGCGTGGAGAAGATGACTCAAAATTTTAGTTCTGGCCTAGATTAATTTTAGCAAGGGAGCTGTCATAGTTTATTTAGACAGTACAATAACTGATCATTTGTTGCAGCTGCTATAATTTTAATGAAGGCTATTTTACCCACGAATCTGTTACATAGTTAAGGAGCCATAGCTCTTTGTTAACACCATTGGTTTAATGTAATCCATGAAAAGTGTAAACTACTGTAAAAACAATAACTCTGTTTACCTTGAAAATGCTAATACCCACCTGTTTTGTTACAGAAGGTAAAGTATTGTTAAACAGTTCAAGATGCCGCCTAATATAAACTGGAAAGAAATAATAAAAGTTGACCCAGATGACCTACCTCGTCAAGAAGAATTGGCAGATAATTTATTGGTTTCCCTATCCAAGGTGCTTAATTGATACATAATACATAGATATATGATTAAGTTGTCCTTGAATCACTGAGTGGTTTAACTGGAAATATTTTATGTTTTGTTTAAGGGTTATAAAATAGTTGCTTTTCTGTTTACTTAGGTGGAAGTAAATGAGTTGAAAAATGAAAGTCAAGAAAATGTGATACACCTTTTCAGAATTACTCAGTCACTAATGAAGGTTTGTATGTAGTAGATTTCAAAAACAGTTTTGACTATTAAAGAAATGCAAGGATGTTATTCAAATGAGCTAATCTCTGTGAAAGTACTTTGTAATATTTCAATCACCAAGAAATTAGGTATCTTCAAATGTGATTCAGAATTTTAGTATGCAATACATTACTAGTTTTTGCTCTAAAGTTACTAAAAGAATGTGTAGGGGAAACAATGAATATGCTTAAAAATAACATAGGGAGGTCCTGTGTTAATTATGTTAGCATAATGCTGAGGTAGAAATGAAAAATGCAGATAACTGTTTATAGGGATTAGTTAGAAGAGGAAGAAAGTTAAGTGTGAGAATACCGCAAAGACCGATGAGTTGTAGGTAAATGGAAGTCAGTGGGAAAATGTACTGGGAGAACAAATAAAATTCTTATTTTCAGTTCTTACGTTCTAATATGAAGGCATATTAAAGTCACTTTTTTTTAATGTTTAGATGAAAGCTCAAGAAGTAGAGCTAGCTCTGGAAGAAGTTGATAAAGCTGGAGAAGAACAAGCAAAATTTGGTAAACCTTGGAAAAAGTTTATGATATTAGACAGTGGATTCCATTTGTTTACTAAACAATAGAGAATTAACTTTAATATAGTCTATTAAATTTATATATGCAATTTATTTTGAAAGCTAACTCTTACTTATGGGTTTGGTATAGAATAGTGTTTTTCTTCTATTATAATCATGATGGAATTTTTAAAAATTAATTTTATTATTTTATTGAAATTTATTTAAAAGCTTGATAAATCTGACCAATTGAAACATCTTTTTTTTTAAATAGAAAATCAATTAAAAACTAAAGTAATGAAACTGGAAAATGAACTGGAGGTATGTCCTTTTGTATTCTGTAGGGTGTAATTTTTAACTTTATTATTTGGAGTTACTATTTTCACTATGAATTATTATTGGCTGGAAACCACAAAAACAATATTGTATTCATAATTATTTGTTCAGCATATATTTTATATGCCTATCATGTACCTTAAATTCTATTAAGAATTGAGTATCCAATATGAACAAAAAAAAGATTCAATAATCTTATGGAGCTCACAGTCTAGAAAGATATACAAAGGATTACTAATAATAGGTGGAGTGAGGCATATGGGAATTTGAGGAATAGTAACAGAGGGTATGGTAGAAGAAACAGCTTTTGAGAAAGCCAAGAGCCAAAATATGAATGTATTATTAGGAAACTGAATACATAGAGATTTCTGAGAATGTGGGAAGGAATGTGATATAGAAGGATCAGACTTTAAAAAGTAGAAGGGAGAAAAAATGGATATGTACAGAAGCCTTCAGTTTGCAGGTAGGCTGTCCAATACAGTAGCACTAATGACTTGTGGCAATTTACATTTAAATTCATTATAATTAAAACTAAACATTCAGTTCTCTGGTTTCACTAGCCACATTTCAAGTGCTCAATAGCCACACGTGGATAATGGCTACAATACTGGAGAATGTAGAGAACATTTCCATTATCCTAGAGAGTCCTCTTAATAACACTGGCCTAAATAGTCTGTGGTATGAGATTTAGGGCAGGTTAAGGGTTCAGTAGCTGGGATGGAGGCTCAGGTGCTTTGGAGCCTGGTTTCAGAGCTCTGATGCTCAAGGGAAACGTAGACAGTTCGTTATCTATGTTCTGTGACTGCAGTTTAGGCTGGCTCAGAAGCTATAGTAGAGCTTGAGTATCAGTGGTCAATTCTTCATAGCTCTGGGCGGCTCTGAAAAAGCTTAGGGGGTTGTCAGCCTGTGAACTAAAGCCTACAAAAGTTAAATTTTTTTAAAAAGTGTTTTTTAAGCTAACATGATTTTAGACATCTGATGCTGATTATAATACATATTTAAAGTCAAGATAATTATTTGTTTTTTTGTTGATTCTTTGGAATCTCCAAATACAATGTGATTACGTGATTTATACTTTTGGCTTTTTACTTCAAGATGGCACTGCAGTCTACAGGTGGACGTGACACCCGGTTTTTACGTGATGAAATTCGCCAACTTGAAAAGCAATTGGAGCAAAAAGATAGAGAATTGGAGGACGTGGAAAAAGAGTTGGAGAAAGAGAAGAAAGTTAACGAACAAGTGAGGCACATTTGTTTCCTTGAATTTTAACTGGTCAAGTTACCTGATAAAAACACCTGCTTCTGCTTTTTATAATTATGGATAACAATATCAATTTTTATGCTTGTATTTATATGTGAAATTGCTGTATTCTCATCTCTAAGGTTTGATATCACAATTTATGTTCTCATCACACCTTTAAAATATAGTGGATCAGGTACTTCTTATTAATTATCATTAAATATGATGTGGAGATTAATTCTGTATATTTAGAAGTACATTTTTCTCAAGATTAGAATTGTCTACTTACATTGATGACTTGTTCTGGAAAACTGGTATGAAGAAATTAACAGGCATTCAAAAATTTGATTTTTTTAATTTGCCATAGTTTATTTGGGGGAAAGATATTTTTTATATTTAAAATAGAATTAGAAATTAATCTTTTAATGATGTATTCAACAATGATTAATCAGATTTCTTGTTTTCAGGTATACTTCACTTGATGTGTAATATATGGGTTCTTAAGAAGTTGTGTTGATGTCAGTATTTTGTAAATCAATGAATATTTTAAATCATGGCATTTCATCTTTTATGCAAGCATATTTTGTTATTACCTCTTATATTAGTCCTTGTTATTTATAAAATCATGCAATGTCACTTAAATTTTGTTTGAGGAACAGTTTTTTTCTAGATAAATTTGTATTTCCTGTCAGAAAGTAATGTGTTTTTAATTTTGTCTCAGCTGTTAGTAAACTTAGTACAGAATTCAGTGCCTAGTTGTGATAACTGTCCTATCCCTGATAGAAACCCTTTTTCTACCTTTGTGTTCCTTAGAAGGTCAATGTTATATTACATCCAGATAATCTTATATCATCTATTGTTCTCTTAGGAATAAATGGTTGTAAATTTTAAGTGAACAACGATTATTAGGGTTTCTATTTAAAGAGAATCCATCATAGATTGATTTGTAAGAAAAAGCATTCCCATTCTTGATTTTTCTGTGTAATTTGGAAGAGTCATATGGTGGACAAAGTATGGATTAATCCCACCTAAATGTTAGGAGTAAGCTCTTAGAGCAGGGGTGTCAAACTCATTTTCACCAGGCTCCACATCAGCCTTGTGGTTGCCTTCAAAGGGCCGAATGTAATTTTAGGACGGTGTAAATGTAACTACTTCTTAACAGTTCAGTGAGAGCTTGGCCCTGCCACTGGGTAGAAACAAGGTTCCTGGCCAGATAAAACAAGGTGGAGGGCTGGATTCGGCCCACAGGCCTTGTGTTGACCACCTGTGTTGTAGAGCAGTATCTGTTTTGTTGACTCAGTAAAACGGCAGACCTGTGGATTTCTAAATAATCATAAAGGATTCAACCTGTGCTATACAGTAATGCAGCTACTTAGGGGGATCTCTGTGTGGTTTTCTCTATAGCTAGACTATGTATTAGTTAACTTTATACTATTCACACCACACACCCTTAGCTACTCCTGTTCATTCATATCTTAGATTATTATCTTTATTCATAGGCACAAACACAGAAAATTTGCATATATGACCTATGTACTTTTGCAGCTGCTAGGTTCCTTTAAATGGAATATGGCTATGAGTTGCTTTGACGACAACTTCTTTATCTGTAACCAGTCATTCAGTTTTACTGAGTATTTTACAGCATGCCAGGTAATTTGCTAAATAACAGAGACATAGTGGGCATCTAACTATATTCTGTTTCTCAGTGATATTTACTATCAATAACAATTGTAACATGGAGATAATACTCTAGGGGTACAAATGTGTATAAGAATATTTTGGGATACTCTGGGGAGTAATACCTAAATCAGTCTTGAGTTTCAGAAAGTGATCTTTAAACTGAGACCTGAAGTAAGTTAGCCTGGCAAAGGGAATGGGGTATACATGGTGGTTAAGAAAAGGACATTCTATTTTTGTTTTATTTTAAGATTTTATTTATTTATTTTTAGAGAGAGAGGAAAGGAAGGAGAAGGAGAGGGAGAGAAATAATGATCAGTTGCCTTTCGCATAACCCCTACTGGGGCCGTGGCCCACAACTTAGGCATGTGCTTTGACTGGGAATCAAACCAGCAACCTTTTGGTTCACAGGCCAGCATTCAATCCACTGAGCCATAGCTAGTATGAAAAGGACATTCTGAGTAGATGATACAGTATTTGTTAAGACCTAGCAGTAAGAAAGCATAATGTAGTTAGGAAACTGCAATTATTTATTTGGGCTGGAATATGGATAAAAAGTCCTTACTATGGGTCAGACACTTTATATGCATTAATCGATTATTCTTCATCTGATACTTATATGATAATCAGCTTAACAATAACCCACAACCTTCAAACCGGCTTGATACTTATATGAAATAGGTAGCATTTCCTCCATGCTACAGATGAAGAAACTGAAACACAGTAAGGGTAATTGCCCACAGTTACACAACTAATAAGTGATAAAGCCAAGATTTGAATCCAAACTTACTTAAGAGTTTGTGCTCTTAACCACTGTACTACATCCTACCTTCCAGTTTTAATATGCATGATCTTCTGGAGAGATAAGCAAAAGCCTGTTCCTGAGGAATTTGGTCGTTTTTCTAAAAGAAGCAGATGAAGAGTTTTGAATACAGGGCTATCATGATCAATTCTGTGCTTTTAAACTTTACTCTGTAGAGTATGGATTGAAAGGGGCAAAGACTAGTTAGGAGACATTTCAGGCAAGTGTAATGTTGGATTAATTAAAGTAATGACTGAGGGGGGTTAGGGACATAGACACATTTGAGAGATGGAGATGTAATTGGATATGTTGAATGATTCGTTGTTGGTGCAGAGGAATGCACCTCGTTTTCTGAGCTGGACCACTGGATAAGTGGATAGTGTCATTCGTTCACTTAGAAGGGGCACAAGGAATTTAGGGTTGCGATTATTATTTCAGTTTTGTACATGTACTCTATGCACAAATTCAGAAAGGATATCTGTGGATATAGAATTCAAAAGAGACACTGGATAAATGAGAAGGTTTTGCCTAGGTATCGAAGCCACAGAAATTCTTGTTAGGCAGATGTCTGAGACATAGAAATACGTAATGAAATAGGAAGAGATGTTTCAAGGAACAGCTCAAGAAAGGACAAATATCAAGAGTATAATGTTCAAAATCCGAGGAAAAAACGGTTATCAGTAGAGATAAGTGCTTTAGTGTTAAGTTCTCTCTGTTTGTTAAACTTTTTAAATTCAAAATCAGACCACTTTCTAAACTCCAAACAATAATAATAATAATAGATAACTTAAGATTTTTGTAGCATATTGCATTTTATTATGAACTTTCTTTAAACTGTAATTTTGAAAATTTCCACATCTTCATAAAGATTGTAAGAAAAATAACACCCATATGCTATTAAT